>JAURVB010002980.1:0-22927 GCA_033002965.1 Piper betle | reverse complement strand
AATGGTACACAACTGAAATTCCGCCATGGCCGACGAATCTGAAATGTTGGCAAATTAGGTGACTGTAAACAACAATTGCAAGGCAGTCCCTCACACCCCAACAACCTCTCTTGCTGCTGGGTTGAAGGTAGGGCTCGCCATGTCCCTGGTTTCCTGTGGGTGGCGGAATTGCAACGGTGAATGGGCGGAGTTGCAAGGGTGACGGAAGTGGCGACGTTCGGCTGCAATAGGTGCTGTAATGGACGTTCAGAGGGGTAGACACTGGTTGTGCTTCGTCAACAGCATCATGGGTTCCGTCACAGCAATTCAGGCTGCCGGAATAATCCACAGCGGATGAACTTCTCACCGGAATTCATGGTGGCGAAGTACAGAAGTGGGGAGAACGACCATACTATATGCAACGTCCAAAGGTGGCTGATCCTTCCTGTTTTGATGCCAGCCTAAGGTCGTGGAACATCTGAATTAGAGCAAGGTGCAAGAAAGGAGTGGTCTTGAGGCTGGGAGAGGAAGAACATGCTTGGTTTGGTGCAGGACGGTCATCTTGGATTGCTGCTGTATAACGCGCACTTGAGGCTTCCTCGCTTGCTAATTTTCTTGTTGTTGATGCTTTGATGGGATGTTTAGATGGTTGTTCAATTGGGATGGATAGGGAAGAAGAAGAAAGGGTGTGACCTGACTTGTGGCAAGGACGAAGCTGGAATAAGAGAAGGGCGACGTGCAGAAAAAGAAAAAGAAGGGTGGCAATTTTTGTAAATATGGGTTGACTCAATACCATCTCAAGTTAAAAAAATAATACTAACTCGAAATAAATCTTTAAAAATAATCATTTTAATGGGTTATGGGAAAAGTTACGAAACTAATTAATTATTTGATGAAATCGACATGAACATATGTAATAAAAAAACGGCAACGATAAACCGTCGATAATTAATCGGCGTACCATAAGTGATTAATTTTAAATTGGATGGTCATAAGTAATAAATAAAATAAATATTTCACCTTTACCATATTAAAATTAACATTAGGTAAATAAAGTGATTATTTTAATAATGAGATAATCGGGTAAAAATCACAAGCATTGAACCTAAGTAGCATCATGAAAATAAATAAAGTTTGAAACTTAATGAGTTGAATAATTTAAAATAATTGTCTTAGAAATATATTTGGATTAGAATAATACAAATTATTTTAAATAATTTAATCGAACAACGTAATAAATTAAATTGCTATGAATAATGATAGCAAGTAAAAATTATAATCGTAAACTAAATCATCAAGATCGTGGTTAGGTAATTATCAATCTCAAAAAGGAAATATACTAATAATAGTAATTAAATAATTGTCTATCAGTTAATAAACATTATATCAGTTGTTAAGTATTAATTATTAATTAGATAATAAATGTAAAATGTAAAGTAGGATTTAAATGATTATATCACATGAATAATCTAATATTTAATATTGTTGAATTTTAATAGTGATATATATATTAGTCATTTAGTTGCATGCATTTCTACTCGAATAAAATTATACCTATGTATAATTTTATGTTCTCGTTCAGATTAGGATCGTTAGTCACAGCTGCGAGTTCACTTAAGATCTATCCAGTTCCGTATAAGTATTTGAAATGTTGTACTTTTCCTTGTTGGCAGCCCTGCTCGGCGTGAGCCCAGATTCGACCACTATGCACTTGAATGCAAATGGGGTCAATGAATTGACTCAGTCTAACACGGGGCCGCACCTTTAAGATTACTATGTGTGTCCCTATAAGTATTTGAAATGTTGTACTTTCCATTGTTGGCAGCCCTGGTTGGCCTAAGCCCAGATTCGACCAGCATGTGCTGGAACGCAAATCGGGTCAAGGAATTGACTCAGTCCAACACGGGGCCGAGCCTTTAAAATTACTATGTGTGTACGTATAATTATTTGAAATGTTGTATTGTCCGTATAATTATTTGAAATGTTGTATTGTCCATATAATTATTTATAATGTTGTATTTTCGCAAGCTGGTAACCTTTGTCGGCGCTAATCTTAGAATTAACTGGGAGATAATGACTAATCTCAAAATGACCTAGGAGACCACCTAATGTCAAAATGAACTAGGAGACGATTTCTAATCTCAGAATGAACTGGGAGATAGTGACTAATCTTAGAATGAACTGGGAGATGATTTCTATTCTCAAAATGAACTGGGAGATAATGACTAATCTCAGAATGAACTAGGAGACAATTTCTAATCTCAGGATTAATTGGGAGATAATGACTAATCTCAGAATGACCTGGGAGACAACCTTATCTCAAAATAAAGTGGGAAATGATTTCTAATCTCAAAACGATCTGAGAGACAAATACTAATCTCAGAATGACTTGAGAGACTTTTACAAAACTCAGAATGACCTGGAGAGATAATTACTAAAAGACTTGTGAAACGATAATAAAGACGGGTGAAATGATAATAGGGATTTTATTGACTTGTTTCATTAATTATGTGGCTTAGTGGTTTTATCACTAACGCAGAATTGCCTTTGCAGGTAAGCAACTTTAAACGGAAGAATAGAAGTGTTGTTGGTGGTTCTTTTACCGACCTGGGTATGGTGGATCGATAATAAAGTTGGACTTCCTTATTATTCTCTTGTATAATAAATGTGGCTATGGGAAACGGTCCGAGACTGTGGGACAGTTATTTTATATATTGTCATATGCTTCAGAACTTATTTTTTATGATCTATTAATTTTAAACTTAATTATAGTATTAAAATTCATGTTCGAGAATTATTAAGTTCTTGTATGTTACGTTTACATTATTATATATTTTAGGTACCACCCTGTCCGGTTTGGGCAGGTCGTTACATGGACAGAGGAGCAGTGACATCTCTTGCTTACACACAAGTCGGATGAGAGAATGTTTAACATTTTGATGATGATCTAATGAAATGCAATACATGATGATGTGTTTTGTTATGCTATATGGTACAGTAGAAAGATTGCTAACGATGGCATGTTAATATATATGTATACTATGTTCATTTGACAGTGGTGATCAGACATACTTAATTGCACTTTTAAGGGAGAGTCTAGTCCGTTTTATTTTTAAAATTTATCGATTTTGATCGGAATTATTTTGGTATGTGAATTGGTTGACATGTCATCCATGTACTATCATGTTAGGTTTATTTTGTGCATTCATCCATGTATAGTGATTGTCATCTTCCAACTTGAGAGGCCGAAAGTAGATCCACAGGAGTTGGGTCTCCATTTTGCCGACCAATTCAGGACTAGTGACATTCCAGTTTGGTTCCCAAGCATGAACCAGATTTGCGGTGTTACAAACATGTTGAGGAGCATACCAAGTACGCAAAATATATTTGTTGTAGCTGCGTGAGTGTGTTATAAAGAGATGTAGATAGGAGGTGCATACGGTTCACACCACTTGGAGACCCATGTGAAGTCCTGGTGTTCGGGTTTGATGCCCTGGCATCCGATGATTCTATGTTTAATTATTTTATTTTCTTACACATGTCGGGTATGTAGAACAGGTAACCACGACTCTTGTTCAAATTTTGTGCATTTATCCTCATGTAAGAAATTAAGAAATGCAACGAATCACTTGAACTTAGTAAGAAAAGGTTCATGTCATAGCATGCAACCTCAAAACTTTGACAGTTGAGAGTGATCATCAGCATTTTTAAAGTCACCACTCATTGTCGCAGGGAGATTCTACCTATGTTGTGGCTAGGGGTGATCATATAGAATCCTTAAGTATAAGAGTCTCTCTATGCTAGTATGAATCAGCATCCATATGTGATGAAACCCTGAAGGTTGCCCGTCTTAAACCTCCTCGAGGGTTGAGATCCGCTTCTATAAAGTTTGTACGAGACTAGTCCAACTAATAGTTTTCCAAATTAAAACATCGCACTTCGGTCCACTGTTGGACCAAAAAATGGGGTGTTACAACTTCAGCTCACTGAGATCTTTCATTTGAGACTGACACTGAACTTCGTCACGGCAGAGATGGCCACCAGTGACTCGCACTTGCCCGGCAGATTTTTCAATCATTTTTGACAATTTTTCAGCCAAACACCACCACAGTTAGCCTGGATAGTTTCCTTATTCTACTGCAGATCTTTTAAGACCACCCTTTACCATTGTCATGGCTGCAATTATGGCTAGTGACGTAGCTGAATCCGGCTGCAATACCACCCATTTCTGGCCACTTTTTGGCCAGCCAACAACCGGACCTTGCCAATCACCATCGCCATCATGTTCCCCATCCTCCCCTCCGTCAATCCCGATGGGCGGCTGCCCCCATCTGGCCCATTTCCTTATGTTTGCATCCGCCTGTTAGCATTTGCATCCCCATGCTTGTTGTAAAACCCCACTTTCGACTTAGGGTTTTACCTGATTTTAAATTATGAGAATGGGCCCATATGGCCGTATGAGTATGTTATAGTGGCTGAGTAAGCCCAACATGCAAATGATAAGATCAAGAGTTACCAGTGTATATGTAAAGACCATGGAAAATTTTTTTAAAAAAAAAATTAATATATTCGACTCAGTCCGAAATGGACTGAACATGTTATATTCTTTACCCGGTTAATTCTACTCGGTTAATTATTATATTTTATTATTTACCCATTGTATTATTTACCCGGTTAAGTGAAATAAATTTCCATATTCATATTCATAAATTTTGAAAGAGGATGTCATTTTTCACATATGGGTGTAGGGGCGTCTTCCTCACCTTAGCCGCTTAGTTCTCCTCTTCCTTGCTGGTGTTTCTTCCTTGCGTGGGGTATCCTTCCTATCTCCCTCTTCTTCATTTTCTCGCGTTCATATGTCTTTTAATTGATAATAAGCTTGATAAACATGTGATTTAAAGTCTGAAATCAACAATAACAACTAAAACTAAACTGGAAAATGGAATTTCGCCATGGTCGACGGGTTTGAAGTTGGGCAATGATAGGCAACTGTAAACAAAGATTTCAAGGCAGCCCTCACACCCCCGACGACCTCTCTGGCTGCTAGGTTGAAGGGTGGCATTGCCTTGTCCCTGGGTTCCTATGGGTGGCAGAATTTCAGTGGTTATGGGTAGAGTTGTACTGTGCGATGCTGTGGGAGATTCCAGACGTCCAAACCAGTTTGCAGGCCAAAGACTCACGCCGTGCATGCTCGCAGTGCTTGGCCTTGACGTTGGGTTGTCATGCAGGGAGAAGGGAAGTGTTCCTGGCGGTGCTGCTAGCTGGACGGAGTGCACCTTGCAGTCCCGGCGGTGCTGCTGGCCAGGAGTCGCTCGCCTTGGTGCAGGACAGAGTTTGACGTGGATAGTTGTTGTAAAGCACAAGCTTTATGCTTCCAATTGGATTGGTAAGGAAGGGAGTGAAGGTTGTGGTCTGGTGTTGGGTTGAAGAGGAAGATATCAGGCCTGGTTTGGTGCAGGACGTCGCCTTGGATAGCTGCTGTAAAATGTGGACGTTAGGCTTCATCTTTGGCTGTTTTAATTCATTGTTGATGCTTGATTAGGATGTTTAGATGGTTGTTCAATTAGGTTGCATAGGGAAGAAGAAGAAGGGCATGATCCGAGTAGTGCCAAGGACGAAGCTGGAAGAAGAGAAGGGCCGACGAGACGAAGAAGAAGAAGAAGTGGTTGACTCGATACCGACTCGAATTAAAAATAATACGAAGTCGTAATAAATCTTCAAAAATAATTATTTTAATGGGTTATGGGTTAAAGTTAC
This sequence comes from Piper betle, assembly GCA_033002965.1. Lineage (NCBI taxonomy): Eukaryota > Viridiplantae > Streptophyta > Magnoliopsida > Piperales > Piperaceae > Piper > Piper betle. The sequence continues at coordinate 17,191 of JAURVB010002980.1, read as the reverse complement.
TAAACTAATTAATTATTGGATGAAATCGAACATGGACATAAGTAATAAAAAATGGTAATGATAAACGGTTGATAATTAATCAGTGTAATACAAGTGTTTAAATTAAATTGGATAGCACTAAGTGAATAATAAAATAAAGATTTTACCTTTATCATAGTAAATTTAATATTTAGGTAAATAAAGTGATTATTTTAATAACGAGTCAGTAATATAGAAAATGGGTTATTAAACTATAGTCGGGTAACAATCACTAGCGTCGAACCTAAATAGCATAATGAAAATAAATAAAGATCGAAATTTTATTGAGTCGAATAATTTAAAATAATTGTATTAATAATATTTTTAAATTAGAATAATACAAATTATTTTGAATAATTTAATCGTACAACTTATTTAACTAAATTGCTATGAATAAGGATAGCGATTAAAGATTTAAAATCGTAAAATAAATTATCAAGATTGTGGTTAAGTAATTATCGTCTCCAAGGAAAATATACTAATACTAGTAATTAGATATTTGTTTATAAATTAATAATTACTTTATTATTTGTTCAGTGTTAATCATGATTTAGATAATTAATTTAAAATGTAAAGTAGGACTTAAATAATTATGTCACATGAATAATTATTTAAAATGTTGTATTTTCCCTTGTGGACAACCTAGTCAGCCTGAGCCCAGATTCAACCACCATGCACAGAGTACAACCGGGATCAAGGAATTGACACAGTCTGACACAGCATACGCCCTTCATAATCCAATAATGAACACATCAGAATGGACTTGACAGCTATAATACAATAATTGGACATGGCGGATTGGAATCGCCAGCCAATTACGGACATGGTAGATTGGACTCACTAGCCGATAATAGACATGGCGGATTGGACTCGCCAGCCGGTAATGGACATGATGGATTGACCCATCAGCCAATAAATTGGACATGGTGAATTGGACTCGCCAGCCAAATACGGACATGGTGCATTGGACTCACCAGCCGATAATGGACATGGCGGATTGGACTTGCCAGCCAGTAATGGACATGATGGACTGACCCATCAGCTAATAAATTAGACATGGCGGATTGGACTCGCTAGCTAATTACGGACATGGTGGATTGGACTCACCAGTCGATAACGGACATGGCGGATTGTACTCGCCAACCAGTAATGGACATGATGGACTTACCCATCAACCAATAAATTTGACATGGCGGATTGGACTCGCCAACCAATTACAGACATGGTGGATTGGACGGACCAGCCGATAACGGACATGGCGGATCGGACTCACTAGCCGGTAATGGACATGATGGACTGACCCATCAGCCAATAAATTGGACATGGCGGATTGGACTCGCCAACCAATTACAAACATGGTGGACTGACCCATCAGCCATGATGGACATGGTGGACTACCATCAGCCAACTAATGGACATGGTGGATTGGACTCACCAGCCAAAAACAGACATGGTAGATTGGACTTGCCAGCCGATAATGGACATGATGGACTGATCCATCAGCCAATAGATGGACATGTTGGACTGAACCATCAGCTAATAAATGGACATGTTGGAATGGTCACAACAACCATTATTATAGATAATGATAGGGAGTTTATGGGATTGTTTTATTTAATTATACGGCTTAGTGGTTAATCACTAATGCGCAATTGCCTCCGCAAGTTAGCAACGGGAACTAAAGACAAAGAGACAACAGGGTGGTGAACAGATAATAAGCGGACTTCTCTTTTTACTTTTCTTGTGTTATAAATGTGGCTATGGGAAACGGTCCAAGACTATGGGATAATTATTTCATACATTGTCATTTGAAACATAAGTTCTTTTGAGTTAGAAATGCTAGACTTATTTGCTTTCATATTATTCAAGTAACGTTTTAAGTAACAGCCGGTCCGGTTAGGACTGGTCGTTATAGGGTTGGTTTTGTTAAATTTTGAGTAACACCTGGCCAGCAAGACCCACAATATCGTGGAACATGGCGGGTATTAGAGCAACCTGGTTACGTGTTAGATGGTGGGCTAGATTAGGGACATTGGCTAGGCATCCGATCACAGGCTAAAGAAGGTTGTGGGCTGGGGTTAGCAACGGGCCAGGTGTAGGAATTTCAGGGATGAAATTTCTTAAGGTTGGTGGATTGTGAGATCCCTCAACTTAATCCCACATCTAATACCTAGTAGGAGAAGATCCTGTTTATAAGTAAGAATGGACTATAGATCTTTAACTTGGGTTAACCATTTTAAAAAAATGACTTAGGCCCATTACATTGCACTATGGGTCGGGTCGTTACAGTATACTGAGGTATACAACTTTGTTTGTATATGTTAGCCAAGATTTTAAGCCCAGATCTACACCGTTGCAGCATTTCGCATCCGTTTGGGATTTTTTGGCGTGTTTCATTTGCATGTAGCATAGGAATTTTTGGATCACTTCATTGTGACCCTGTGGGCCAAGTTTGATTTAGTTCAGGGTTCGAGACCCATTTAACCTTCATGCCTCGATTCCTGCCTATAAAGTGGCTTTTAGGATTTGAGTCAGTTTCAACTTTCGATGGTCTCAATCCAAGCTTTTCGTCCATATGTATATTCTATATACCCATAGGTGGACCCCACTTGGCTACGAATTGTTAGAAGTCCGGATCGTGCCACATGGCAAGATCTAAGCCATACACTCAGCCTTATGAAGCCCATTGATTTCCAAAGCTTCCTCGATTTTGAAATTTTCCAACATTACGCCCACCACCACTTCGAATCACCCTCAGCCATTGGATTGGTATGACGGTGACCACCTCGCGGCCGGCTATCAATCGTACCCATGATTGCCACTGGCGCCGCTGCAGTCGCCGCCGGTGACGATGTTTTTGCAGTCAATTTTTGCTGCCGCCACCACCCATTTGGGCTGTTTTCCGGCACCGGCAAGTGTCCTCCGGAGAAGCCAACCACCCAAATGGCTTCCCATCACTTGGATCTACGGTTTGGGACCAAAACAGGTCACCGCCATGGCCACGATCGCTGCCGCCGACGTCGCCGTACTCGGCTGCTATCCGTCCCCCTTTCTTGCTATTTTTCGGCCAGCCCATGGCCGGACTCCTTCAAGCGTCACCACCATCACATTCTCCGTCCTCCCCTCTTCAGTCTCGATCAACGGCAGCCTCCGCCACACCACCATCGGCGTTCTCTGGCGACGGGCACCGCCTCGCCCTTGTTAGGCTTGTTTAACCACCTGTCGACGACCACATCCGCAAGCTGCGTCCCCCCAACTGCATCCGCTTGGTCATTTCCAAGTTCGCCAGCCATGTCCATGTTCGTGTCCGTCAGCCTAGCCAACCTAGCCCATCTTCTAGTTAACCTAGACAGTGTTAGTTCAGCCCTTTTGATTCGGTTTGGTTCAGCTCATTTCGGACCATTTTCGCCGTTCTTACACCATTTTCGGTAATTTGAGGTTCTGTATGTTAGGTATGATGCATATTCACATGATTTAGCATTACAGGATATTATAATGAATTTTTTTATTTATTGCTTTATTTATTTATTTATTTATTTATTTTTATTTATATGTTTATCGTATAGGATGTGTGTTTACATAATTATTTGTTATTTTTACTATTATATTTACTTATTAATATTAGTCTTTTATTGTTTACTAAATTTATATATTTATTTATTTACTTGTTCGTTGAGTGTATGTTATTATTTAATTGTATGTAAGTAAGTATTTTGTAATGATGTCTATGATATTATTATTATTCATTATTAAATAAAATTTAATTTAATATATTTATTTATTTATTTATAGAATGATTATGTATTTATTTATTTAATTGTTTATATGATAACTAACATGAGTATATATAATATTTACTCGTGTTTAGCCATTTACGTCTATAGTATATGATATTATTATTTCATGATTAGAGGATTGATTGTTTTTATATATTTATTATATATCTATTTATTCATGATTGTATGTATTTATTTATTTATTATTTGTTATTAGTTATTTTCTTTCTTATGTCTTGATTTACGTGTTGTGTATTTAGCGGTATGTTTATTTTGTGTAGTCCGTTTTTTAAAGATGTATTGATGATATAAACACACACCACGTGCATGCATTATATAGAGACATTAGTATTTTACTTAGCGGTGGGTTCCGATGTAGGCTTAAGAGTTCGAGCTTGCCGTAGATGTGTAGATATGCTTCGAGCTTGGATAACAAGTCCGTAGGACTCTCCTCTCTTCTTGACTCCTTACATGTAGAGTTTGATTGTGTTTTATACGTAGGACGTCATCAGTGGCGTTTTATTGTATCCCTCTGATGTCTGGCCATTTAGCTGTTCTTTCTACACATGTTTAATAAAACTACAGGGATGAGATCCCTTGCTATTTTCACACTAAAGCTCCAGAAATATATGATACAAGCCTCTTTCCTAATTCTATTATATGAGTATAATCACTTTTACGGATTTCCCAAATGAGTGAGCAGTATGAAGATATGTATGGACCGCACTAGTACTCCTTAAAACCCTTAGGTAGTGTAGTGCATGACGGTATTGCGTGGTATAGTGCATTTTCAAAAATTGTGCCACTAACTTAACTGTTCCTTTTGCCACTTGACTACCATGGAGGGTGATATGGAATGTGTGAGGGTGTAAGCGCTGTATGTATGTATGAATATGATTATGAGCCGTGCATGCGAGCTGGCAATTGCTTAAGTATGTTTGCTTACTGCTCGGTGTGAGGCAATCTTGAAGTTTAATAAGTTTTTGTGGGTAATGGAATACCCATTTGCCAGATTGTATTAGTTATTTTTCGAACCAATAACATTTATTACTAACGGTTTTCATGTAATACATGTAGGTCATGCAAATCGTGAGTCTACTTTGGTTGGAGGACAGATAAATACTACACAAACTTGAGCTCAACGTAGTTATTTACTTTATTGTTTTTATTTATATTTGATGCATGTTTAACAATGTCTTCCATTCTCATGATACCAAGAAGGTTGTTTGATCTATTTCATTGATTGAGTCATGCTGATTGATAACTTTAAACATGACTTGACTCGAACAGTAACATTTCTAATTAGGTTCTTAGGTGAACCAAAATCGAGGTTCTTAGGTTCTTAGGAGAAATCACCCCAGATTTTAGAAGATAAGTGTAGGCTCAACATTGGATCACCATAGTACGTGTCACCACTGTGATCCAGACCTTTGAATCAGACATGCATTGTTGGATAGCCAAAGCCAAGTTGATAGCAGCTACATTTGACAAGACAAACACATGGAGGAAGACATCTCAGAGATAGTAGTAGGTTCATGATGTACATGATTAGGATTAGGCTTCAGCATTTGAGTAGCACAATAGCCGTCTGAGATGCCCAACCACTATCTGAGTTGCCCAACTACTGACCATGATGCACTACCACTGACTAAATGCGCACTACTGCAATCCATGATACACCACCACCATCCGTATATTGCACTACCTCCGACCTAGTGGAGCAGTTATTGTGGATATAAGGGCCAAGCAATTACCTCACCCTACAAGAGGACAACTACTTGAGGATGTTCCTAGCATTACATAGAGACCACATATCATAATTTCATAGCAGAGTTCAATTAGAGATTCAGGACAAGATATAGCTACGATAATATCAACCAGAGAAGGGAAAGGTGCAATGGGATTATTTAGATGTGATGGCACATGGTTGACTTCACCAGCCATCTTGCATACCATTGCCTTGACCTGACATCCTTGGGTCAGATGTGTGTTGGAAGATAGTCTTAGTGATAGTCTTATGGGGACCATCAGACAATGTTAGTGAGTCTTCTAGGGATGTATATAGACATAGTATGAGAATAGTACAGTATGATATCTAGATAGGATTACCATAGTGGTCAAATTGTTCAGTAAGCGTAACAGCATACATGTGACCCACAACTAGGGTTCCACAAATCACATGGTTAGCAAATGATCAGATACCCAGTTTACCTTATTTAGAGTTTGGCATAGCCAGAGAGAGATATTTGACTCGTATTAGAGTTTTGGCATAGATGATGGGTTTAGTGAGGGAGCATCCATTAGGGAGACATTGTTTTCCTTGTGCTTCGCCAGCACGATTTAGGAGGTACCTTCATGGTACTATTTAGGACTTACAGTGTAGGTAGCCCATGATAGACCCGTCCGGAGGAGACAACTTCACCTAAGCTTGGTAGAGACACAGGCAAGGACTTCAATCAAATTGGATCATGTTGACCAGATAGAGGGACATCAGTGTATGCTCATCTTGGCTTATGGCTTTGCTTTATAGTCTACCACTACTATAGTACGCATGTGAGTTAAGATTAATGCTACAAATCAGTACCGGATGGAAACATTGGCTATTCCATAGGCTGGCCACCTATGGCAGAGTCCAATTATGATGATCTTGGAGGCATGTCCATAGACCTATCCATATTTTTGAGTCACCCAGTATCCTATGCAGTGTTTCATTGCCTCACTATGACTTAGATAGATATCCTTATGTGAGTATGAGACACCTCTCAGTTAGAGCCCCAGAGCAATATGACTAATTTTCTAGGAGGAGCCCTAGAGCAATATGATTAATTTTCTAGGAGAGATCCAGTCTCTTTGAATGTGACTAGATATGTCGACAAAGCCAAGCTTTCACCTCAGTATTTCACATTCATCTTTCCATATATACTAGTCCTACCATAAATTTACTAGATGGTTGAGATGAGCAAACATTGACCAATGCATGTGCCACCGACCAGATGCAGATCCTACAGTTCCATGCAGACTAAGCTTTCATACTCCTTGAGACATGTTGTCCATGTACATGTGTTTTCACCTTCATTCCACAATAGAGAGTCTTCTTCAGTAGCAGTTAGTGGTTGTATAGATAATTATGAAAGCCATAGTATACAGTAGAGTTATAGTAGCTATCCTTGTTCCATTAGGGAACAGTGTGAGATATTTGACTCGGGACCGAGTTAGCTAGGACCTAGTGACTAGTTCAATCCCTTTTCCATAGACACTTGACTGTTTGATCTAAACTAGCAACAGTCAACCATAGAACTCATTAGCATATACCTTTACTTGGTACTAGAGTCCACCATATGATAACAAGACTCGCAGGACACCCTAGTATAACCATAAGACTTGAAGGAGACTGCCCTGAGGGTACCCGCAATGACTTATCACATTGATGAGGATCATGGAGATATGGGTAGATGTTAGGTCACATACCTCGCACTAAGATAGTTTTCTTGATTTAGCTCAAACTAGTACCCTACAGTATTTTAGAGTACATGCTTGACCACCCAGTAGACCCTTAGAGGTGAACTTATATTTTTACCGCCAAGGTTATTGCATTTCAGTCTCCATAGTTTGCAGTGACCATAGGAGTTAGTCTAGCGAGATGACTCGAGCATGCACAGTTAGTCCAGGAAGATGATTCAAGCATGCATGGTTAGTCCAGCCAGAGAATTGGAGCATGTATGGTTAGTACATACAGATGGCTCTAACATATATGGCATGTAGTCCGTCTAGCTAGATTAGTAAGGAGCTAATGAGCTTTGTTAGCATTCAGAGATCTAGCTGCATGTTGGCACGTTTGGACCTTGTGCAGCTAGCTTTCAAGGGAGAGCTACCACTTTGTCAGTAGGATGGCTTTTTCAATTGAGTCCTCCGATCGCAGTTGATGTAAGAAATTCCGAGGAAGGAGTTTTTATAAGGAGGAGAGGCTGTAAAACACCTGTTTTGGCTTAGGGTTTTACCCCATTTTAGTTTTCTCTAGTTTGGGAAATCTCGAGTCGGTTCGAGCGAGCTCGAGCTAGACTAGTTTTAAGATTATCAGTATGGGCCCAGATGGCTATATGAGCATGTTATAGTGTCTGAATATGCCCGACCTGTAAATTATAAGATCATGAGTTATCAGTGTATGCTAAGGTATACAGATTTGTTTATATATGTTAGCGAGGATTTTAGGCTCAGATCTAGGTCGTTGAAGTGTTTAGCATCCGTTAGGGATTTTTGGGTGGTTCATTGTAATGAGAGTGAAAAAACAAAAAAAGGCGCGGACATGGTCTAGGAAGGACCAATCGCGGTCTGGGAAGGACCAAACGTGTTATATTCTTTACACGGTTAATTATTTACCCATTTATTATTTACCCGGTTAAATGAAATATGGATCTAGAGGTGTTTGCACATACCCTAGCCATCATTTGAAAGAGGACGTTATTTTTTGTGAAGGCATCTTCCTCACCTTAGCCGCCTAGTTCTCCTCTTCCTTATCGGGGGTTTCTTCCTTGTTTGGGTATCCTTCTCATCTCCCTATGCTTTAATTTTCATGCATTCATATATCCTTTTAATTGATACTAAGCTTGATAAACATGAGAAATAAAGTCTGAAATAAGAAATAAACAACAAGAACTAAACTGGAAACTTGAATCCCGTCCATGGCCAAGTAGTCTGAAATTTTGGCAAGATGGGCGATCAGTAAGAACAATTTCAAGGCACGCCTCACAACCCCGATGACCTCTTACTGCTGGGTCGAACGAAGGGCATGCCATGTCCCTGGTTTTTGGTGGGTGGTGGAATTGCAATGGTGAATGGGCGGAGTTGCAAGGGTGATGGAAGTGGCAACGTTCTACTCTAAAAGGTGCTGTAATGCATGTTCAGAGGGGTAGACACCGGTTGTGCTTCATCAACAGCATCATGGGTTCCTTCACAATAGTTCAGGCTCCTGGAACAGTCTACAATAAACAACTTTCTCGCCGGAATTTATGGTGGTGAAGTGCAGAAGTGGGGAGAACAACCATGCTCCATGCAACGTCCAAAGGTGGCAAATCTTTCCTGTTTTGATGCCAGCCTGAGGTTGTGGAACATCTGAATTGGAGCAAGGTGCAAGAAAGGAGGGGTCTTGAGGCTAGTAGAAGAGGAACATGCCTGGTTTGGTGCAGGACGGCGTCTTGGATCACTACTGTAAAATATGCACATGAGGCTTCCTCGCTTGCTGATTTTATCTTGTTGTTGATGCTTTGTTGGGATTTTTAGATGGTGGTTCAATTGGGTGCCAAGATAAGGGTTGGAGGAAAAGGACGAACTTGTTTTTAGAGAAGAGAAGAATGCCGACGGAAAGAAAAAGAAAAAGAAGAAGAAGAAGAAGAAGAAGAAGAAGAAGAAGAAGAAGGGTGGCGGTTTTGTAAATATGGGTTCACTCAATACCGGCTCGAGTTAAAAATAATACGAACTCGAAATAAATCTTTTAAAATAATCATTTTAATGGGTTATGGGTAAAGTTACTTAACAAATTAATTTTTGTACGAAAATTTATTATCTCAAAAGAAAATATACTAATTATAATAATTAAATACTTGTTTATGAATTAATAATTACTTTATTATTTGTTAAGTGTTAATTTTGATTTAGATAATTAATTTAAAATGTAAAGTAGGACTTCAATGATTATGCCACATGAATAATTAATTATCTCACTAGATTTGTTGATAATTTAATATTTTAAAATATGATATATATATATATATATATTAGATATTTAGTTACATGCATTTCTATTCAAATAAAATTATACTGATGTATAATTTTATATTCTAGTTCAGATTAGGATTGTTGATCGCAGCTGTGAGTTCACTTACGAACCATCCAGGTCCGTATAATTATTTAAAATGTTGTACTTTCCCTTGCTGGCAGCCCTGGTCGGGGTGAGCCCATATTCAACCACCGTGCGTTGGAACGCAATCGGGGTCAAGGAATTGAGTAATTAAGCGGTTAGTAGTTTTATCACTAATGCGTAATTGCCTCCGTAGGTGAGCAGCTTTGGATAGAAGAATAAAAATGACTCAGGTTGGTGAATTGATAATAAAAAATTGGACTTCCTTATTATTCTCTCGTGTTATAAATGTGGCTATGGAAACAATCTGAGACTGTGGGACAGTTATTTTATATTTTATTGAGCATGCTTTAATTTCATGATTGATATTATATATTGTCCGACTTATTTGTTGTATTTCAATTCATGTTCTGGAATCTTATCGTTACATTAATTATATTTTTAGGTAACGCCCGGTCTGGTTCGGGCAGGTCATTACATTCATTTGCATGTAGCATAGGAATTTTTGGAACACTTGATTGTGTCCCTGTGGGCCTAGCATGATTTAGTTAAGGGTTTGAGGCCTATTTAACCTTCATGCCTCGATTCCCGCCTATAAAGTAACTTTTAGGATTTCAGTTAGCTTTGATTTTGGAAGATCTTGATCCAAGATTTCTGTCCATATGTATATTGTATATACCGATAGGTGGAGCCCACCAGGCCAAGAGTTGTTGAACGTCTCGATCATGACACATGGCAAGGTCTAAGCCATACACTTAGCCTTATCTTCACCCGCTCATTTCCATAGTGTCCACGGATTTGAAATTTTCCACCATTATGCTACCACTACTTTGACTCGCCACTGGCGAATCTCCACCTCACCCACGGCCACTTGATTGGTAAGACAGTGACCACCTCACAGCCGGCTATCAGTTTGTACCCATGATCACCACCGGCGCCGCTGGCAACAATGTTTTCGTCGTCAATTTTTGCCTCCACCGCCATCCATTCAGGCCATTTTCTAGAGCCAGCGAGTGTCTTCCAGCGAAGCCGACCACCCTGATGGCTTCCCTCATTGAGATCTATGGTTTGGGACCAACACCATCCACTACCACGGACGCGATCGTCGCCGACGATGTCGCCACATTAGGCAATGATCTGCCCCATTTCTTGTTGTTTTTCGGCCAACCCATGGCTGGATTCCTCCAACCGTCACCACCATCACGTTCCCCACCCTCCCCTCTTTCAATCGTGACTGGTGGCAGCCTCTGCCGCACAGCTGTTGGCATTCTTTGATGATGGGCACCACCTCCCCTTGTTGGGCTCATTTACCCACCTGCCCGTGACCGCGTCTGCTAGTTGCGAGCGCGTCCGCCAGCCCACGATCGCGTCCACTTGATCATGCCCGAGTTTGCTAGCGCATGTCCATGCTCGTGTCCATCAGCCTAGCCAACCCAGCGCATCTTCCAGATAACCCAGACCAGGTTAGTTCAGCCCTTTTGCTTCGGTTTGGTACAACTCATTTTCTGACCGTTTTTTGCCGTTTTGCACTCTTTTCGGTAATTGGAGAATCTGTATGTTAGGTATGATGCATATTCATGTGTTTTAGCATTATTGGATGTTATGATGATTTTTATTTATTTATTTATGTATTTATTTATTATTATTTATTTCTTATTATTTATATGTCTATCATATATGACGTGTTTACATAATTATTTGATATTATTATTATTATATTTACTTATTAATATTTGTCTTTTTATTCTTTATTAAATTGTATTTATTTATTTATTTACTTCTTTGTTGCATGTATGTTATTATTTAATTATATTTAAGCACGTATTCTGCAATGATGACTATGATATTATTATTATTCATTATTAATTAAAATTGAATTTATTTATATATTTATTTATAAAATGATTATGTATTTATTTGTTTATTTCTTTATATAATAACTAACACGAGGATACATAATATTTACTCTCTTTAGCCATTTCTGAGTGTATGATATTATTATTTCATGAATAGAGTATTGATTGTTTTTAGGTATTTATTATCTTTCTATTTATTCATGATTATATGTATTTATTTATTTATTATTTGTTATTTGTTATTTTCTTTATTATGTCTCTATTTACGTGTTGTGTGGTTAGCGATATGTTTATTTAGTGTAGTCCTTTCTTTTAAAGATGTATGGATGAGATGACAGCACACCATGAGAACGCATCATATAGAGACATTAGTATTTTGCATAGCAATGGGTTCCGATGTAGGCTTCGAAGTTCGTAGGACTCTCCGATGTGCAGATACGCTTCGAGCTTAGACCACAGGTCCATAGGACTCTCCCTCTCTTTTTGACTCCTTGCATGTAGAGTTTGATCGTGTTTTATAGGTATGACTGCATTGGTGACATTTTATTGCATCCCTCCAATGTCGAGCCATTGAGCTGTGCTTTCTACGCATGTTTAATAAAACTGCAAGGATGAGATCCCTTGTTGGTTTTCGAATTGATGCTCCAGAAATATATGATACAAGCCTCTTTTCTAAGCCTATTATATGAGTATGCGTATTTTTACAGATATCACAAATAAGAGAGTGAGCGGTATAGAGATATTTATGAATCGCACTAGTACTCCTTCCAACCATGAGGTAGTGTGGTGTATAATGGTGCTGCATAATGCAGTGCATTTTCGGAAATTGTGGCACTAACTTAATTGTTCCTTTTGCCACTCGAGTACCGTGGTAGTTGAAATATGGAAGATGTGATGGTGTAAGTGTTGTATGTATGAATATGAATATTAGTCGTGCATGCGAGCCAACAATTGTTTAAGTATGTTTGCTTACCGCCCATTGTGAGGCAATTCTAATGTTTTATAAGTTTTCGTTGTTAATGGAATACCCATTTGCCAGATTGTATTAGTTATTTTTCAGACTAGTAATATTCGTTACTGACGGTTTTCATATAATATATGTAACTCATGCAAATCCTAAGTTGACTTTGGTGGGAGGAGAGATAAATGCTACACACACTTGAGCTCAACTTAGTTATTTGCTTTATTATTTTTATTTATATTTGATGTATATTTAATAATGTCTTCCATTCTCATGTATATTTGATGTATATTTAACAATCGTGCCCCAAGTTCGTGTCCATGTCCATTAATTCAGACCAGACCAGCCAACCCAACCCAGTATTTTATTTTGCCCAAACCAAGTTGACTTGGCCCAACTCAGTTCGATTGAACTCATTTTTGATCCAATTTTGTCATTTTAGACAATTTTCGCCCGTTCATGCAATGTTTTCAATAATTCATGAACCCCTATATTAGTTTAAATATATATATTCACATGATTTAGCATGTTTGGATGTTATAATTATTTTATTTATTTATTTATTTATAATTATTCATTTGTTATTCTTCATTTATTTATTGATTATACTGCATGTTCATATGATTGCATATTATTATTAATGATATATTTACTTAGTAATATTAGTCTTATTTATGTTTACAAATTATATGTATGTATGTATGTATGTATATATATATGTGTATGTATATATATATATATATATATATATATATAGTGAGAGAGAGACAGAGAGAGATTGGATAACTTGAGCCATCAAATATAATATTCACAGCCCAAATCTATTTTCATAAAATAAACCCTAATCTCCATCCAATCCGCTACCACCCCTGGTCGTGGTAGAGCCACCATCCGTCGAGCTGTGCCACCCCCCCCCCCATTGCTGCCACGCCCCGACTCGACCCGGCCACAAATTCTGGAAATGTACTAAAAGGAATAGTTAAGTTAGTGCGACAAATTCCAGAAATGTTCAGTGTTATTCAATACCCTCATACGCCACACTACCTAGAGTTTGAAGAAGTCCAAATGCGGTCTATATATATCTTCATCCCGCTCACTCTCTTATTCTTAAAATCCGTAAAAATGCGCGTACTTATATAATAGGCTTAGGAAAGAGGCTTATATCATATATTTCTGGAGCTTCATTTCAAAAACAACAAGGGATCTCATCCTTGTGGTTTTACTAACCATGTCTAGAAACACGGTTTAATAGTTTGACATTGGAAGGATCTGATAAAAGACAGCAATGTCATAAAACTTGATTAAACTCTACACACACAGAGTCAAATAGAGAGGGAGAGTCCTACAAACGTCCAAGCTACAAGCGCATCGACGCATCTACAGTGAGCACGGACTTTGTAACATACATTGAAACTATAACGACCCGCCATTTGTCACAACATTGTGGGCCTAGCTAGCAAGGTGTTACTCAAAATTTAAGCAAATATGTCTAACATTTTTGTAAACAAAAACATATATAAAGATCCCACAGTCTTGGACCATTTCCCAGTAGCCACACTTATTTCTCAAATAGTAAAAAGATAGGAGTCCTCATATTTATTTTGCTCCATGCTCTGGTTGTCAATCACCTAATCTCATATCTGCACACCTGCGGAGGCAATTCCGCGTTAGTGATTACAACACTAAGTCGTATAATAGATAAAACAAAACAAGTACATTCCACTATTTCCTTAAGTTTATTTTAATATGCGGTGGAGCGATTCCACTGTACTCCAAAACAATGCGGAGGAGGTATCCGCTGTGATCCGCACACCCCAGACGTAGCGCTTTTGTGGGGAGGCTACCACTACCGTCTCCAGTGCCAGTGCCTCACTCACCCCGGCCGTAGCCTTTTTGTGGGGTAGCTATCATTGCACTCAGGTGATTGCTGCGCCTTGTTTGTGGGGAAGCTCTCACTACCAATTTTAGTGCCAGTGCCTCGCACACCCCGGCAGTAGCCTTTTTATGGGGAGGCTATCACTGCACTCCGGTGCCAGTGCCTTACACACCCCGGCCGTAGCCTTTTTATGGGAGGCTATCACTGCACTCATGTGATTGCTATGCCCTGTTTGTGGGGAAGCTCTCACTGCCAACACTAGTGCCAGTGCCTCACACACCTCGGTCGTAGCCTTTTTATGGGGCGGCTATCACTGCACTCCAGTGCCAGTGCCTTGCACACCCCGGCCGTAGCATTTTTGTGGGGAGGCTATCACTGCACTCCAGTGCGATGGAGGAATCGTTGTGCCTCACTCACCCCCGGCCGTAGCCTTTTTATGGGGCAGCTATCACTACTCCAAAACAATGTCGATGCATTACACAATTATACATTAGTAAAATTTTATTTTGCATGAACCTACATGCAACTACATGACTAATGTAACACCCCGTTTCGGCTCACCCATGAACCGACCCGGAAATGTCACCGGCGACCGAACCGTTCGCTAATCTACTAGATTCGGTTAAGCCGACCAGGATCTACTCTCGGCGTTTCAAGATGGAGATGCAAATGTGAAATGCATGAATGGGAACAATTGGGTTCTAACGTAGTCCTACATGCATGCCATGACGTGCAAGCAAAGACAAGACAAAATAATAAATGAGAAACCAAAAGAAAATATATACTATTTTATGAAAATACGGTAACACATAATAATCTACCATGACATACAATCATTATCTCATTCATTTTTACCTGAGCCGAGTCTGAACTCCAAGGCTCCCTACTCATTCATATTTATCAGTTCATTTCATAACAAGTAATTCACTCAAGCAAACACATCAAAATTATCATTCACGTAGCAATAACACACCGTCATTATACATACGTTACACGCGGTAGGTACATGTGTGCGCGGTTCCGTGCTGCTCCTCCGCAGTCCCGACAGCTTTCATCGCTCGCATTCCTCACCTACATATATATAGAAAAACCGTCAGTAACGAGTGTTACCGGCCCGGAAAATAACTAATATCAATCTGGCACAGGAGAGCAAACTCTCCTGTTGAATGAAAACCATATACTTCCTCAAGAACTCTCATCAGGGCACATACGGGAGCCGTCGCCCTCGGGTCGACAGCGTCCCCTATCTTTCACATTCTCATGCCTCGGCCATTTCTCTATTGCTTCTCGCGTCAAATCTCATTCCTTTCCGCCCTCTGCACCTTCCATATTACTCCTGGCCTTGAGCACGAAGGCCGAGTACTCTCAGGCAGTCGCCTTCAGTACCCTTTGAAACCACAAGTCTAGACATGCGCTGCAATGCAGTACCCGTGAACCTCCACACTTCTCCGGGTTTGAGGAACTCAAAGGTGGAGTTGTCAGGATCCCTCAGGAATGAAACGGCCCGCACACCATTCCAGAGCCCACTGTCGACACACACGTGCCCGCTCGCGTAGCACGGTAGTCGGATTTCCCTCATTCAGTCTCTCACAAAAACACGAAAACTATACATATATATAGGTCTGGGTTGGGATTTATACAATAGGCCCGAAGGCAACGTGAGCTGGATCTGAAGTTCGAAAACAAACTCGAGGGATCTCATCCTCGAGGGTTATTAATCCGAGAAAATCGTTGGCTAAATGGCCCGAGTTAAGTGGGATTCGATAAAACGCCACTTAACTCGTCCTGCACATAATAAATCAAATACACAAGAGAGTAGCGTAAATCAGAGAACGAGTCCTAAACGGACCTGGTAGAAGCTCCAAACGGGTCCACGCGCCTAGGCGGCGAGCTCCTACACCGTACCTACACAATCAAGCTAAAAACTAACGCCCGCATGATGAATCACACATCCTATAGCATGCACACACAATCAACACAATCACGCATTAATCAACACACATCAACCTATATCAATTCTAGCAAGTCTACTTAGGCTAGTTTGCATTAGATCATGATCATTACCTAGTTACCCTAATTAGTTTCTTAGCTTCCATTTTTAACACCACTCAATCAAACAAATTTCATATTTTATCCTTAATCAAATCTACATTTATATATATTATTATAACACACAATTCACCAATCCTAGCATGCAATTCTAATAAGCAATACTTCCAAATAATTATGTTAAAATAAATTATACCTCGCGTCGTCGAAAATCGGCGACGGTTAGGGTTTCCGTTTCGTGGCTCGAAACTCGAATTCGGCACCTAGCGACGTCCGAAGTCCGATCAGATTGGATCGGGCGCGTTCGGCGGATGATCCGGCGAATTTCCCACGAATCCAATTTTCCGGCTAGTTCCGGCGGTTTTCCGGCGATTTCGACGGTTTTCGGCGATGATTCGGGACAGAGCAATCAGGGGGTCTATCGGCACCAGCTCGACTAGCTCGGTCCGATGGTGGTGTCAAACAGGGTAACCGAGGCGGCGATGGCCGTCGACGGCGGCGTCAAAAATGGGCGGCGGCGGCGCGTGCTCCGATCGGGGCTCCGGCCGGCCTCGACGGCGCTCGGGATGGTGGGGCGAAAATGTCGGCGACGGCGAGGGGGTGGTCATCGGGGTCACAGCGGCGGTGGCGCGGCCCGGACGGCGGCGGAATCCGGCTCGATGTGGCGACGGTCGAGGCGGCTTCGTGGCATCGTGGCGGCGCGCCGGCAGGCGATCGCTGGCCGGGGTCGGTCGGGGCGGCACGGCAAGGTGGGGCGACGTCGATCGGCGGCAGCACGACGTCGGCGGCGGCGGCGGCAGT
>JAURVB010002978.1:0-125167 GCA_033002965.1 Piper betle | reverse complement strand
TGGTTACCGGATGTGGGATTTCGAGAACAACAAGGTGTTTCGAAGTCGGGATGTTGTATTCAATGAAGAGTGCATGTACAAAGACATGAAAGAAGAAAAGAATGAGGAGTCAAAAGAAAAAGAGTATATGGAGCTTGATGAGACAGATGAAGAGATGCCAAGTGCTGAAAATCAAGGATTTGTTCCAAGTGATGAGGAACAATTATCTTCTGAAGAGACCGAACAAGAAGGTGAGTCACAGGCTAATCAACCAAATGATGATGAATCAGATTCTGAATATTCTGATGCACAAGTTGAAATTGATGACTCAGAGCCACCACAAGAGATAGTTGTTGCTCCTGAACCAAGGAGGAGCACAAGGGTTAGAAAGCCTACTCAGAAATTAAATTTAATTGTACAACATGTTTTGTATACTGATGCAGGAGAACCGGAGTCCTATGATGAAGCCATGAGTGACAAAGCTCATCTTAAGTGGGAGTTGGCCATGAAGGATGAGATGTCATCGTTGGAGAAGAATCATACATGGGAGTTGGTGAAGTTGCCACCAAAAAGGAGGGTTCTACAAAACAAGTGGATCTATCGGGTCAAGTCTGAAGCCGGTGGTGTACAAAGGTATAAGGCAAGACTTGTGGTGAAAGGTTTTGGTCAAAGAGAAGGGATTGATTTTCATGATATATTTGCACCTGTTGTAAAAATGACTTCTATTAGAATTATTTTGAGTATTGTGGCTGTAAAGGGGTTGTATTTAGAGCAGCTTGATGTAAATACAGCTTTCCTTCATGGTGATTTGGAGGAGGAGATCTATATGGAACAACCAAAAGGATTTGAAGTCAAAGGTAAAGAAAATATGGTGTGCAAATTGAAGAGGAGTCTATATGGACTCAAACAAGCACCAAGACAGTGGTATTTAAAATTTGACAAGTTTATGTTGGATAATGGATTTGCTAGGAGCAATTCGGACCACTGTGTATATCTACAAAAGTTTAATGATGGGGATTACATTATTTTAACTTTGTATGTAGATGACATGCTTGTTGCAGGGACTTGTATGGAGAAAATTGTTAGTCTCAAGATGAGGTTAGCCAAGAGTTTTTCCATGAAGGATTTGGGTGAAGCAAAACAACTTCTTGGGATGCAAATTACCCGAGACAAGAAGAACAAGAAGTTGTGGTTATCTCAAGAAGGGTATGTGAAGAAAGTTCTTGAGAGATTCAACATGAATGAATCCAAGCCGGTGACTACTACTTTGGGTAGTTTCCAATTGTCCAAAGAACAAGGTGCTAAGAGTGAGGAGGATAAAGCTCACATGAAAAAGGTGCCTTATGCTTCAGCTATTGGAAGTCTTATGTATGCTATGGTGAGTACAAGACCAGATATTGCACATGCAGTGGGAGTAGTGAGCAGATTCATGATGAACCCAGGAAAAGAACACTGGGAGGCAGTGAAATGGATTTTCAGGTACTTGAAAGGAACTTCTAATTACTGTTTGTGTTTTGGGGGTGATAATATTGATGTGCAAGGTTATGTGGACTCGGACCATGCTGGAAATAGAGACAATGGCAGGAGTACATCCGGATACATCTTTACAGTTGGTGGAACCGCGGTGAGTTGGGTTTCCAAATTGCAAAAGATAGTTGCTCTGTCTTCAACTGAGGCTGAATATGTGGCTGCTACAGAAGCTAGCAAGGAATATATTTGGATTAAAACTTTAATGAATGAGTTAGGTTTTAATGGGGTTGATTGCAGGTTGTACAGTGATAGTCAAAGTGCAATCCATTTAGCCAAGAACTCGGCATTTCATTCTAGGACCAAACATATTCGGTTAAGGTATCATTTTATCAGATCTTTGTTAGAAGAACGTAAATTGAAGTTGGAGAAGATAGATGGAAAAAATAATCCGGCGGATATGTTGACTAAACCGGTGGATGGAAAAAAGTTGAGTTTTTGCTCAACTTTGGTGAACTTGCACTAACATGCAGGTGGACTCATGCAACGAACAAGTGGAGGAAGAGTTTGGACTGGTGTGTTCCAATCGGACTCCAAGTGGGAGATTGTTAATATGTGTAATTGTATTAATGATATGTAGCCCATTGTCACACTCGGAATACTAAAGAAATCTCGGAATATTAACAGAGGTGGCTGTTAGTTGTTCCATGGAGATTGAAGGGTCTCAAAGCTTCTCGAAATATTAACAGAGGTGACTGTTAGTTGTTCCATGGAGATTGAAGGGTCTCAAAGCTTCTCTATAAATTGAGCTTCATTTGCCTCATTCTAAGAAGGCAAGACAAGCAGAAGAAAAGACAAGAAAAAGAGAGATAGAGAGAGATATAGAGATAAAAGAAGAGGAAAAATATTCATGAGTTTATCTTATACGGAGTATTGAGAGAGTGAAATCTTGTAATCTCAATAGTATAGGGTGTGTGAGTAATCTTCTTGTACATCTCTATATATATTTGATGACTGTAATCTTTGGTTGAAGTAGTGAATTGTTCGTTGTTGCCCGTGGTTTTTGACTCTCGATTGAAGGAGGGTTTTCCACGTTAAATCTCTGCTCTTTTGTGGTTTTGTTTTATCTTATTTCTCAGGTCTTATTTTCCCATTACTTTTGTTCGCTGTGGTTGATCTCCAATTTTGGGGATTTTTCTCAACAATGGTAATATCAACTATTCCACCACTTCTTGGCTGATGAATTGGTGTGAACTCCCAGTGTCTAACACCAAAATCACTTGGTGACCATTAATTACCCTCACAGAACACCTTGTATTCTCAGCACTTCCTCCTTATAAATCTCTTATTGAAATCTTAGGTTCCATAACCATTGCTTCTTCTTTTGTGATGCTTTCTTCTAATGTATTATCCTCACTGCTATACCCATCTAATAAGAACAACCAAGGACATACTGCTGACCAACTTCAAATTTGGCATCTCGAGTTAAAACATAACCTTTTGGCTCTCCTCTCTTGCAGCAATGAGTTTTTTAATAGGAAGAGATTTACTCCATACTATCGCTTTTGCTGCCATTTGAGGAAGAATTTAAGTTGTTTCCTGCAAGCACCCCGTGATTTCTTGAACTTGAGTTCTGTTTCTCCAGGAAGGTTTAGATATGGAATTTATATATGATTTTTTTTCTCAAAGTTGTTTGCTCGAGCTTTATTTACTGAATCTGGTCTTAATTCATGTTTTGTAGTCAAATTAGGAACTTGATTAAGTGTCTTGGGCTATGTGATGTAGAAATTATAATGCAAAGTGCACGCACCGAATAAAGTAATAAAAAAGTATCGTCCCAGGAGGAATTATTACTAGAAATTATCAATTATCAAAACTAATTTAATTAATTATACTTAAATAACAATGAATTCAAGTAATGATTAATTTATGAATTAAGGCTAAACTAATCGAAAATGCATTATATAAATGAGATATTAACTTTAAGACGACAAACCTAGGATTTTCAATTTCATCTAGTGCTTTATATAATTAAAGTTCTAACTTCCACCTATGAATTACATACTTTGATTATTAACCATGAGAATTAATTATTTATGATATTTTTTAAATTCACCATAAGCTTGTCACTTGCCCCCAACTCCTATATTTCTATGAAATTGTGTATGGAAAATGATACTTTAAGTTTTGCCCTTAGTAGTTACCCAAGACATATGAGTATATCTCTTTCTCATATGTGAATCATTTAAAATAGATGAAAAAAGACTATTTTGTTCAATGGCAAATTTAATCTTTTTATCTCTAAACAAGATCAAATCTCTAGATCAATCAATAGGTGATCAGGCTAATGATAGTATTAATGAACAGAATGAAATAAATAATCCAACATCACAATCACATAGATAAAAATTAATAACTTTGATTAATCCATGCACTAAGTATCATTGAAAATCCTAAAAAAGAATTTACTCCATAAAGTATTCAATTAAACTTGAGTAATTATATGTGATAGGAAAGACATTATTTAATTACAAAGAAACGAAATCAAAATAAAGAAAAACTCTTTTGGAGGAAGTATCTTCTTCTTCTGATCTAACTTCTCTGTTGTTCATTTTCTTGTCTTTCGTGTCGTCTCTTAGCCGTCTAATGTCGTTCTCCCTTTTAGATAAAACCCTAATTAAGTTTATAAATATTCCACCCAAATATTTAAAGTAGGGTCCACCGGGATCTTCAGAAATACTGTCTACATTTGGTCATATTTATCTACACGCCCATATTTTCTCCAAAGATTGCATGATCTTTATTTTCTGGAATTCACTTTTTCGCTTGATTTTGCCCTGAATTCATTCCGGATGGTCTTCTAACTCTTATACTTTAATAGAACAACATTCATTAGCACTTTTTACACTAAAATCACAATAATTTCTTACATTGTTAATAATATCTAATAAACTTTTAAACAAATAAAATTGATATATAAACAACTTAAAACATGACAAAAATTTAATATAAAATGCAAAGAATAATAACTTTTTCTAGAGTTATCAACCATCGCAAACTATATTTTATACATATAGTTTATTCACTAAAAAGAAGCTCTAAATTACCAAATTCGAATCTCGTATTCCATAGAATTCTGTAATGTTTTCTACTGCACAAGAATTAGATCGATGCGTAAGACTAAGCAATCAAACAAGTGAATAATTTCATCTCCTATCTTCCTTCTACCTTTTCTCTATAATTCCAACTTTGAGCTCCAAATCAATAAGTTACGTATATCCATAATTCTACGAGGTCAATGAAATGCGAATATAATTTATATTGTTAAAATAAATTGATAATATAAATAATATTTTATTATTAATTTATTATAATTGAGATTAAATTTATTAAAGAATTTAAGTGATAAATTTAATATAAATCTCTCCGTCTTTAAGTTTTAGGCCTATAAATTTATGAATAATTTGTATAGGTGAAAGGAATGTAATCTGATTAATGAACTTATAATATTTTTTGAACATGAATCATTATAAAATTTGTAAATACAATTTATATTTAAAAAATTTATCTAACTGACTGATTAATATAATTTTATCGCCCAGATTCACTTATACAATTCAGATTGTAAATTACACTAACCCCGCTAAAGCAATAAAAGGTAGAAAAAAGTTGGACGGAATTTTTGCCTCTCCTCTTCCTACTCCAAGCCCCTCAAGCTCACATCCTCTCGTCATCGCTGAAGATCAAGCCTGATTGTGCTGCCGCAAGACGGCCGGCAATGGGCGCAAGGTCCCTCTCCTCCACATTCACCTTGAGCCCGTACTTCATAAACAGGGTCAGCGACATCTTCTGCTGCACCCGGTGCCCCGCCGCCACGGTGAGTCGGTGCCGGAGCAACACGGCGGCGGCTATCGACTTCATCTGAAGGTACGCCAGGTCCTTCCCCAAGCAGATCCTGGGCCCTGCATTGAACGCCACGAACCTGAATGAGTCCTGCGCCTCGAACCGTTTCCCGTCCGGCGAAAGCCATCTCTCCGGCCGATATTCCAGGCAGTCGTCCCCCACACGGACCTCATCCGGCCGACGGAGTAGATGGAGTAGGTGATCGCGGAGCCGGCGGGGACGAACGTCCCGTCCGGCAATACGTCGTCGGCAACCACATACTTGGAATCCTCGGGCACCGACGGGTACAGCCGCAGCGTCTCCGACAGGGCGGCCTTGAGGTAAACGAGCCGGTCGACCTCCTCGAAGGCGAGCGGCTCCGCCACCCAGCTCTGACGATCGCTGCCGCGGGTCGACGACAGCACCCGGCATATCTCTGACAAGATCTTCTCCTCCACGTCGGCATGGCTTGTCACCAACCAAAAGAACCAGCTCAGCGCCACCGACGATGTGTCGCGTCCAGCTAGGATGAAATTGAGCGCCACGTGCTGTAGGAACTTGTCCGAATAGGACTCTTTCTTCCTTATGAAACGGGATAAGAGGTCGTCGTGGTGGGACCCGGACGCCTGACTCAATAGTTCTTGCTTGCGTGCCTTGATGACATCGGACAAGTACTGGTCGATGCCGTGGAGGCTTTGGGCGAGGTTCACCTCCATACCGAGCCCGAGGCATTTCTTGGCCCGCCAGACCAGCTCGGGCAGGATGAAGCGTTGGAGGGAGGCTTCGGTGGCGGTGTCGAAGGCAGTGGCGAAGGCATTCTCCGGCAGCCCGGGGGAGAGCGTCTCCGGGTCCTTACCGAAGGCGAGGCCGCAGATGTTGTCGAAGGTGAGGCGGAGTAGGAGGTCTTGGAGGTCGACCGGTTCGTTGTTGACCCGGGCCGATTCGAGAATTGGGCAAAGCCGGCTTTGGATGGACCGGTTCACCCACATGGCCATGGCCTGCCGGAGTGTCCGAGTAGTGAACTCGAGCGCCGCCGTCTTCCGCTGGAAGAGCCAGGTGTCGCCGTCGGAGTTAAAAATGCCCTCTCCGAGGAAGTCGTGGAAGACGGCCTGCCAGACCGGGCCTTTCGGGTAGTTGTCGAACCGGGTCTTCAGGATGTGCTCCAGGTTTTTCGGCTCACAGGTGACCGTGACCAGGCCCTTCCCGCGGGCCGCCGGCGGAGACGGCGAAGATGCAGGTCTGGTACGTCCCGCCTGCCGCCCGGAGGTTGTCGGAAATCCATTCGTGCATCCGTTGGCAGTTGTAGATGAGGCCGGGAAGGCTGCCCACAAGCGGCCAGACCCGCGGCCCGCTTAGAGTCCGGGAAAGCCTCATGAACCAGATAAAGTAGGCCGAGATGACTGCCAGGATGAGCTTTGCCCATAGTCCGTCCATGCTTCTTCACTCGAAGAGTTGCACCACCAATCGCCGGGAAAAGACGCGCCGGCGGCCAAAAAACTGATGAGGTTGGCGGATTGGGACAGGTCGAGTAAGGTTAGAAGGTGGGCAGAGGAGCAGAAAGAGCGCGTGGGACAGGTCGAGTAAAGTTCGAAGGTGGGCAGAGGAGCAGAAAAACGCCTGCACTGAGGAGGGGAGGTAAAGCTGCAGAGATCAGTAACAGGTGCACTAATGTAGTAGAGGTAGAGCAGCGAGAGGAGAGGAAGAAGGAAAATATAAATAGAGAGAGAAAGAGCGAGGGGAGGGTGTGAAAGGGGTGGTGGGAAGAAGATGAAGAAGAAGATAGAAGCATTTAGTACCTAGCTCACGCTCAGCCAGGCTGTTAATGAAACCACCACCACCTCCGCTGCCCATCTCGATCGAAAACCGGCCATTAATGGCTGTCAGAGGTCGTTGGGAGGGAAAATAAAACACCTTCGCGCGCCACTTTCACCTCAGTTCCAGGCATTTAATCTCCTCCTTCCTCTGTTATTTATCTCTTCACCATCTTCTTTTGCGTTTGAAACTTACCGTTGGATACTCTCTTGATCTCAAATGAACGATACAGGGAGAGCCAAACTGGAGACTACTAAAACAAACTATAACAGCCGAGAGTAGAGATTTCTTGTTCGCCGATCTTCACCTACTTAAGCAACTAAGAGGCACCTCCCTGCTTTAATTCACGCATATTGTACTTAAATGGAAGTGAGGTAACTAGTAAATGAGGTTGGTTGGAGAAATATGGGAAGAACAGGTCACCAATTCTATTGTCCCCCTCCAAGTCCTTTGTTCAGTCGTACAAGGAACACTCTTTGAAACGTAGGTCACCTGAACTCGCTACTCCCGTCCATATCATGCTATTCTATTTATAACTTGAAATCAAACCATGACCTGCGTAAAGAAAAAGGTGATCAACTTTACATTGGGGGATTCAAATTCGTTAATTTGTTATCTTGTTGGTGGGAGTCTGTGGTTCGGCCAATTCTTGGAGATGGGCAAGTTTAAAACGGTGAACCATATTTTTCGGTTTGGTGCTTTGTTGGTGGGAGTTTGTGGTTCACCCGATTCTTTGAGGCATGCACGTATTAAAGGAACAAGCTGCATAGGCATAGATTCGTTGAAAGCAAGCGACTTAATTCGTCAAAGTTAGAAACTTAGTGTTAAGTATATCTGCTTGCCTGGGAACGAATTTGGTACTAAGCAGATAACTTACATACGGTGAGCACCTAGTCAGCTTTTTTTTAGAATTTATTTTTTATTATACCGAGCACCTAGTCAGTTGGAGTTTGTAAATAGCAAAGGATGGAAGAACGGCTCATCATTTTTTGGGTTTAGTTGATAGAACAATGCTGTTTTGTAAAAAATTCAAAGTAAATATCCTCTGATTTCTTCGAGTATATAATACATTTGCTAACCACCTTGTAGGAAACTAAATTAAAGCCCAAATGACTTGGTTCATCTATGTAACTTACCGGCTTAATAATATGAATAGTTTGCGTGGCAAAAATCATAACTAGCACACCTCATATATTAGGTGCCGTCGCTCACCTGAACTTTAAAAAATGCTTTTCATATATACTTTTTAAGGTGATAATGACAGCTACATTCTCTTTTAATTAATGACTTCCGTTTTTTATATAACGTATGTTAAAAGTTCGTGATAGTTTGGAAAGCTAACATCTACGTATCAATTACATCCTCCGAAGTATTTATGCTAATCCTATAAATTTGACATATTACATCTATTTTGGCAAACGTTACCGCGAAAAACTTAATTTTTTTCCCATTTTCTTGTAGGCTGTGGCAAGCTCTTACCTACAGTAAAAGCCGGTGCAGATATTACATGTCTGTCCCTGTATTTATTTGACGATATAGCTACATGTGAACGTATAACGAGCGGGCTCTCCAAAATGTGATTAAGCTTATCAAACGAATAAATAGTAACATGTAGAAACTCCAATTCGAGCAGTCTGTAGGTTACCATTCTTCGAACAAAGACTTGATGGTTCTCTGGGTTACTGAGCTACGTACAAAAGCAATAAAATCTTTTATTTTTAAAGCAAACAAACAATGGAATTATAGAAAGAGTCATTTTTACGTCGAAATTACTTTTAACGTAATTTGACATAAAAGAAAACGATCTGCTAGATGTGTACAATATTTAGAAGTAAGAAGTTAGTTAGACTCATTCACCAGTTTAGTGACTTCATCATCGATCGTAATTCAATAGCAACCAGTGTTTAGTAGTCACCATATTGTCCACAAACAAAAAAGTTCCTGATAACAAAATGAAAGATTTTAACGCCCCTGAATCATTGACGTTACATGTCTGTGGACGTCTTGGTTTGCTACAGAATGTTTTTTCTGTGGTAGAGAACAGTAAGAAATAATTTACTGGCAGACCAGCAAAAAATTGCTGCAACAGAAGAAAGATAAAAGGGGCCTTTCCATACTCGCTATTGAGGTTCCGGGATCACTGTTGCACGAATCGGCCGATTTCGAGTGGAATCGGCTGATTTAAATCGGATTGGCATGCTTGGACGCCGATTTGGGGCCGACCGATTCACCCCGATTCTGTCCGATTTAAATTGGATTCGGAATCGGGGTGAATTGGAAAAATTGGTTTTTTGATAAATTACTAAAATACCTTAAGTATAATATTAATTCAATTATTTAAGTAAGGGTAAAATTAGAATTGAAATTTTAAAAACCTAAAATTACCTGACGGCGACGGCGGCGACGGCAAGCAACAACGGCGACGACTGGGCGACGGGGGCGGGATTGTTGGGTTGGGGGCAGGGGGAGGATCTGGAGGGGCGGGGCGCGGTCGGCAGGGGGAGGCGGGGAGGGATAGGGAGGGGCTAGCAGGGGAGGCAGGGTGCGACGGGCGCAAGGTGGGGCGGGGCGGGTCAGGTCTGGGGGGAGGGCGCGGCTACAGCGGCGGCGGTGACTTGGAAGGAGGGCAGATGGAGGAGAGATCGGTTGTGGGAGAGAAATAACGGTGGTGACATTTTTGTAATTAAAACTTGACTCGTGTCTGACTCGAGTAAAAAATAATAACTAATTCAAAATAATTTTAAAAAAATTTCAAAAATATAAAAAAATATCATAAAATATAATACACATAATAATATCAAAATGACATTAATATTTAATTTTTATATATTTATTTATGAGTTGTTAAATTATTATATATGATCGATTTGGACCGATTCAACTGGACCGATTCCTGTCCGATTTAAACCGATTCAAATTCCTATTCCGACTCCTTGAAAAACCGATTCCTCCATGTTTATTCAACCATACTTCGGATATATGATTTGGGTTGCCAGCACATTCACTCACCTGTCTTACTTCCACGCATTTTGCTCCTTTCTTTACACTAGCCAAAAAACCCACGAAATACGCAAAACTAAGTCTAGCTAAAATCGGAAAGATCAACCATCAATTATAGGCACACCACAACTAACCAACTCCAAACCACTCCAAAGTTATGATATGTAGATTTCTTTGTTTGTTTTTCCAGAAAAGACAGCTTCCTAAATATAGTAAAGCATGAAGAGTCGCCCATATATGTATGCATTTGAGGTGCCCATGATGGACCGAAAAAAGTAACTACATTGCTGGTTAGTGTCACAGGGGTCAGTACAGTTAGCATGAGTTCCCATGTTCGGCCCGGAAAATGAATATGGATTTGATACCTAGCCATGGCAATCTCATCATTCCATATTTATGCCTCGACTTCTTTTCGATGAATTCAACTTTATTTATTTATTTATTATTATTATTATTTTTAAAAAGGAGCAGTTTGCCATTGAAAATATATCCTGAAGCACATATTCAATAGTCTCCAAAATATGAGAGTGAGAGAACGAACACTCACAACTAGAAACACTTGTTTCTGTCTATTGTTACACAAAGCATGCAACGAAGGAAACAATGAAAGTAAACGAAAGTTAAGAGAATATCTAAAAACAAAAAGCTAGAGATTCATAATTGTTATCGGAAACAGAAACTTTAACAGGTCCGTTTGCTAAGAGCAAATTAGTACATTTAATTTTCATACTTTTACGCCTATTAACGAGAACTAATGTATCTCTTTACAACTTTTCATCTTCTTTAGTAAATCATTGCACCCAATCAACATATAACAGGAATTAAGAATTTAGGAAGTGCATACTCCACGAGCAAATGTAAAAGACTAAAATGCATACGTTGCTTCGTTGAGCATGAATAAGGGTCTACCAGTCTACCTATAAGCCGCAGTGCTGCAGTAGGTGCAAGCTGTAGAACAATGAATCTTCTGCAGCATCAACTATTCAATATGAACATCCTCCCACTTTGCCTGCTTGGTATAATATGGCCGCTTTCTTTTCAAGCAGGAGTTCTTGTTGCTTGATATCCCATTAGTTTCCCCAATCTGGGTTTGTTCTTCCAGATGTGTCAAACTTTGTTCATCAGTCTTTGCGACCGACTCTGGCATTGATCCCAACTTCCTGATATCGATCCCAACACACCCCATCTTCCATTCCCCATGCAATGCCATGTAATCCTTTAGAGTCACAGGCAACCGAATCCCTCCGAGCATCATCATTAGTGTGAAAGTTCTTTGAAACGAAATCAATACATTCCTGAATGCTATCTACACAACCAGAAGCCACACAATCAAAAATTCGACCAGCTGAGACAGTGTCCAAATTCTGTGAAAGAGCATCACTTGCAGAAAAATCTAAACTCTTTATAAAGACACCGTCAGCAAATGCCGGGGTAGCGTTTTTTCCAGAAACATTCTCTTGTGCTAAAAGCCCATCAGCGTAGATGTCCCAGTCATGAGGGAAGCCCGTCATGAAAATGCAGCAAACCTGTCCAGACATAGTTGTGCATTAGACAAGCTCCATGCCCGCGGCAACCAATAACGCAATTATTATATAAACATTTCCATTGAGAACGAATAAAGTGGCAATACACAAGCAACATCAAAAAAAATTTTAAAAAGCGAGGCATTAATTCTTGGCAGAAACCATTTTGGTGTGTGCGTAATGTGTTTATCGAACCCATCAGCTTGACCAAAATGCCGTCGCCAGTTTCTACATTCCAAGCATCGTACCTCTTCACAATTGCAGCAGAAGAAAACTCTCTACATGCCCTCGTCCTACAAATACACCACTCAATGATTTAGGTAGCCGATAGCCACTGCTCTCTTATGCACGCAAACGAACCAATATTCAAGCTCAAGAAAGAAATGATGTCCAATTTTTTTTTCGCAAAATGGCTCCTGAGCAGAACAAACATAGGATTGGGAAAAGAATAAAACTTGCCCAGCCCTAGCTATTCCTCCAACACCAATTTTCTTGCCATTTACGCTCCCCACCGAATTCACAAGCCACCAATCTTCCAAGAGCACCTGCAAAGTTCCACCCAGTTCACCATTTCAATCATCAAAACCACGCATCTATCTATCGCCCTAAAGAATGGGGGGGGGGGGCTGGGGAATAAGACACCAATCGGAATCATTAGCTTCCAATGAAATTTCTCAAAGAATGACAAATTTTTTCTGCGTCTTGAAATCAAGAAATTACCCTTTTGGGGAGCGGCTTGGAAGATGGGGACTTAAGCGACGCCGCGGCCCACTTCGGGGTGGTGGTTGCCGGCGACGAGGGCATTCCCGCGTAGCCACCGACGCCATCCTGGGAGAGGAGACCGCGGCGGAAGACGAGGGAGATCCGCCGGGAGACCTCCGGCGGCGTTTGAAATTCCATCGCCGCCGTCGGCAAAGCGCCACGCCCTCCAAAGTTTTTTAATTTTCAAAAACCCCTCCTTTTCTCTTCGGACCAAAACAGGTCTGGGGAGGGATTACCAAAAAAGCCACGTTTATTTATTTTTTTTTAGGAAATAAAAATTGTGAACAGAATCCGCAATGCTGTAACAAAGGCAATTAGCTTATTGTTTTTGCTCTCTAAAGAGAGAGATTTAGGTTATATAATTTAATAACACGAAGAAGAGATTATGAAGAAAAACATACTGGCAGAAGAATATGTATAGTTTCATATTTCAATTTTTCATAAGATTTATGATTTATGATTATTTGAATGCCAAAATAACAAAGAAAAACTATCTAAAGACAAAGATGTAACGTCACGTGTGCCCTTCATATTTTTATTTTATAGATAAACTCTCCTTAAATAATTAGATAATAAATTATAACGAAGTAATTCTCTTTTTATAGATAATAAACTCATTTTTTAGAGATAGATTTCTAAATTAATGATGAACTCTAATTTAATGAAAAAATAGATTAAAATAATTTAATTTATTATTTATTGTTTTTTGTTTTATTTTGATCAGTTAAAATCTCCTACTTTTCAAAGTAGTGTGACTATTAATTCCTTTTTGACTTATAAAAATAGATTGAGAAGTTGATTAATTTAAACTTTTGAATGAGAGTATGCAAGAGCGTCACAATTTTTTTGGCGTCAATTTTAGTGTTGTTGTTTGATTGATATTTTCTTCTTTGAATTACAAATCTTTCTTAACGAGGAAGTGAGTGTTCACATGGTTGGAGTGTCGGGGAATTATCGTAAACACTTACTAAAATGCACAATAGAATTTTATCAAATACTTGGACTCCCGAGATTACTAATTCTTTGATACATTTAGTTCAAACGGACAACAGCAAGCACAATCTCCAATAATTAAGATCACACCACCAATAGAGTAGACAACACCAAACTAAAATAAAATTTTCAAATTTAGATCAAACCACAACAATTTAAAATTTGTCAAAATTCACTATGATCCTAAATTAATATTACAATCAATCCATCCCATGAAAATCCAATATTAATTCATTCGTAATTACATGCAGAATCCGAACACTAAACTTGGTCTCCACATCAAGAACCGTTCTTCACCCTTTCTCAACTTTGGTTTGCAATTAATTGACATCCACAACCTTCTCCAAGTCTAAGGTATGAGTTGTGGGTGTTCTCTCTCTACCAAAAATGAGTGACACAACCCCTAAAACCCCAAATTAGTCGTACGAGTCTTAAACGGGTTAAAACAGGTCTGTGGGTGCACCTTGACGCGAACTTCTTTGCGCTTTGGCAGGCCACATACGTCCACCACAGGCAATACTTGTGCCTTGCCGCAACAACATGTCGGGCCCTTGCACACCGGACAGGACCCTTGAGCCGTGGCACAACCAACCTTTTGCACCTTGGTGCAGACAGCACGTCGGCCAATTATCAAACAAAGTAGATCAAGAGAGCTGTTGCTAAAGCTCCATCATCAAGATAGCTAGTATCAATTACGATCTTAAGACAGTATAATTAAGGAGGCAGGTGTATTTGTACAGAACATGAAAAATGGCTGGAATTGGCATCAGATTCCAGATTCCTTTCTGCCATTAACATACTCTTACATAGTGAATATTCCTATCCATACAATCAATCCCTCCTTCCCATCTGAAACATGTTTTCTGTCAACCATTTGCAAGTGGATCAAATGCAAATTGCTGCAGCTGCTGTACCCTTATAAATTGCAGTCTTGCAAGCAGCAGAATAAAGAATTTGTCAGGAGGAAAAAGTGTGTGAAGAGATGATAGCCTTATATATCTGTATGAGCACGGTGGATTAGTAAAGGACGTTTGGAAGAAAGGATTAGTAAAGGACGGTGGGTGGTGATCAAGAATGAATATATGCGTTTCGACGTCACACATTCTCGTCTAACAGAGCTAGTGGTACACTGATTTTTCAGCTCTTGATTCTTCTTTGTCCACTTAATATTTAGATTCCTTGTTCCAGGTGCTGCTGGGAATGTCCTTAGAAGCTTGCACTTTGCATTTTGGTTTATTTAGAAGAAAACCGAACTTAAATCCAAATGCCTATTAATTCACGAGTGTCATTCACATCATGAATGGAATAAAATTTGTTGTGCGGTGGCCATTCAGATGAAGCAATTTGGTCGGAAGGAACATGATCCTCACAACATGAGAAGAATAATGAGCTTTCAACCAGTTGTAGTACGAGTATATATATATATACATTTATCCAAGTGGAGTGCAGTAAACCCTTAGTTCAAGTAAACTCGACCAATCACATATAGATTCATGGCAACTAAAACATTCTGCAAGAAGTACAGGGCACATGCTCTCATGTTTGTAGCTCAGATGGGCTATACATTTCTTTTTTCATCACAGAGGCTTCCTTCAACCATGGCATGAACCCTCACGTATATATAACCTACAGACACATCGTTGGCGGCATTGTGATGTTGCCTTTTGCCTACCTGCTAGAAAGGTATTTGCTGCTCCCAGAGCTCAGAACATAAATAGTCTATGATGGTAGAACTCACAAAAAAGATCTTAATGAAAGAGACGCGTATACGAAAACGCTGTTATTTTTATTTCATTCATCGTATTGGAAGCAACCTTTTTGTCTCAATAATATTGGCATGCATATGGTAATTGAGTGAGCTTATTCTTGCTAATTGCATTTCTTACTTTTGTTTTTGCAGAAAAATAAGGCCTAGGCTAACCTTGGCACTATTTCTGGAGTTATTTATCCTGTCACTGCTTGGGTAAGTTCATCAAATTCTACCACGGTTTGTATATGTGATATCTAATTTGCAGTTTTGTTCAGATTGTAGAACTAACTAAAAAACATTTCTCTTTAATTATAGGATAAGCTTGACATTGAATATGTACTTTGCGAGCTTAAAATATACATCTCCAACCTTTGTTACAGCGATGGTCAACATCATTCCTTCTTTGACATTTGTAATAGCCATATCACTAAGGTAAGTTCATTGATATAACCATATGTCCTACTCACTTCTATTAGCCCCTTGAAGAAAAATCACTGGTAAGATGCAAAACTGTCTGGCTCTTACAATTAGCTTCAGATCATATACATTGCACAAAATCAAATATTCTTCAAATTTATTTTTCCAGGTTGGAACCTTTGGACGCAAAAAGCGCAACAGGAATAGCCAAGATTATGGGGACAATAGTTTCTCTAGCTGGAGCCATGACTATGACCCTGTACAAAGGCCCCGTTTTGAAGAATTTATGGAGTGCTCCAATTCACATTGATGGACACACTGTCATTCACAAAACTGGTTAAAAGGCTCCCTTCTCGCTGCTGCAAGCTGTGTTACTTGGTCTATTTGGTACATTATGCAGGTATTACTCCGCCGCCTCATTCAAAAGTACATTTCCATTGTATTACGTTATAATACAGTTGATCCGAAAAAAACAATAAAACAAAAAACAAAGCTCAACAAAGATGGAGATGTTTGATCTCACTTTCTGTATTGACGAACACTACAGGCATTAACGCTAAAGAGATACCCTGCTCAACTTTCACTCACTACATGGATGAGCTTCATAGGGGCTGCACAATCAGCTGCTTTCACTGTTATTGTGGCACATAAACCATCAGATTGGATGGTGAATTTCAATATTGATCTTTGGAGTACCTTATATGGAGTGAGTAAATTTTTTCTTCCACCTTTTCCTCTAATTAATCTTCAGACTATTGCACTGTTCAAAAAATAACTGAATGTTCAGACTAATAAGTTAAGATTTTGATCAAACTTGGTGAAGTACTAGACCTCTGATTTTGAAATCTTCTATATGCTTTGTTTATGTACAGGGTGTGGTATGCTCAGGTTTGATCATTTTCATTCAACTTTGGTGCACCGAAGAGAAGGGCCCTGTCTTTGTGACCATGGTCAATCCTGTTTCAACCGTCATGGTAGCATTTCTAGCCTATTTTGCATTTGGAGAGGCATTGTGCGTGGGAAGGTAACGCTGTGGACAATTCATAATCACTTTAACCAAGATGCTTTTCAGATTTTTTATGAACATGTAATTCAGCAATTGGTAGGAATTGATTGAATCTGATTTTTTCGCTTCTTTTGGTTTATTTAGTATGGTTGGTGGAGCTGTTGCCATAGTTGGCCTGTACTCGGTACTATGGGGCATTGATAAAGACCAGAAAAACCAAAGAAAGCTTCTCGGAGATGAAAGGGAAGATAACACAAATATGAATCCTTGCATGCAAACAAACAGAGACATCCCATGACACAAAGCTTACCTTTGGTGATTGATGTTTAAAGCTATGGGGGACTTTGGGTTATCGCAATTTAAAGTCCACTCAAAAGCATTCCTATCTATAAATTTTTTTAGTGGCAAAAAGTGAAAGAAGCAAAGATGAGCAAATTTCTCAGACATTTGATTCAATCCCCACGGTTCAAGAACCGTGGGAAAATATATTAAACGTGGACATTGACCAACAGGCACGGTCCAAAATTTCCGACTTGGAGTGCTTAAATGTGGCGTGGGCAAAGAAAATCGTACACAAGTGTGGGGAATGCTCCTCCTTAAAAGGCGCGGTTATTTATCAAATCGAAAACGTGGGGATTTGAGTCATATGTGACGGGCACACAAGAATGGACACCGACAGTTCATTAATGGGCCTGTTTTGAATGAGCTTTTTTATTATATGATTCACATATTATATGTTTTTTAAATATTTTTTATATTTTTTATTTGTAAGTTAACCAAGCCATTAATAAGCAATTAATCAAAATATAACCTCTAACCCAGAGAACGATATTAATTGTTTAGGAATTTCATCTAGGAATAAAAAAAAAAAGAATCACACAAACAGGTATGATTTTTATCCAGAACTAAAAAAACTAAAGCAAGCTGGTAAAATCATCAAGAAAAGAGCTTCAAGAACATAGTGCTTGAATATTGTCAAGGCCTTTTATAAGTAGTTTTCAAAGTAATTCAACTGTCTGCAACTTATCTTCTCTAGATCTCCACCATGTACTTTTATCTTCAGTATGCTAATTCCGATTTGATATCCTTCACAAAATAAAATAAAATAAATGAGATATCATGTATTCTAAATAACATAGAAAAACAAGAATTGACATCATGCAAAGTTATTAAATTAAACGACAACAATTACGTGGTGCAAAGGATGAGAGTTTTAAGAGCATTCTATCTTTTGAAAACAAAAACAGATGCCGTACTTACATTAGAAACTGGAAGTCTCTTTTGACAGCAAGTATGATAACACAGAAACTCCCCAACGCTATCAATTCGCGCATATTGAGATTCAAGAATTTTCTTTTCTTTGTTGGATATTTAATAAAGAGCAATTAAATGAACAAAGTTCATACCTATTTCAGACAGGGAATTGCGTTGCACCTTTGGAATCTAAGACTGTAAGTGTTAAGATGTGAAGGGAATGAAGTCTCCAGTGAAGATGAAGTACAATAAACATGCAAAAAAAGAAGATCAATAAAGAAGAAATAATGACTAAAGAAAATAACATACAGACTAAGAAAGTACTTAAAAAACCATACACCAGAACTCTTAATAGCTTATTTGAACATCAGCTTTTGGAGGATATAGAATGTCACCAACCACCATTCCAGTTCTCACATCATCATCGCATGATCGCGTCTCCTTGCTATACCCACATTTTCGAGAATCCAAGAAAATTAAATGTTTCTATTTGCTGAACATCCATTATAGGAGTTTGAAAACAAAAAGGAAAAGAGTAATTAAGCTTATACTTGCAAAACTTCAAGATAAATTTTATAAAAAATATAGTACTTGTTTCATAATATTGAGTTTCAAAGAAGGGATATATTTCCTCCCCCAATAACTTTTAACAGAGGGGACGCAAGCCATGTCGGGAGCCATGATGATGGATTGGAAGAGATTCAATAATGGGAGAGGTGTGTTAGATTTTGGACGTATATATACAAGTATATAATTGTATCATATGCTATTAATAAAGTTTGGGCCTAAATTATATTGATCTATTAAAGTTAAAGGTTAATGGGTCATTAATATTTAAGATAAAAAGATGCTATACATTTAAGATGAGTATGGATAAATATGTGTAGATACCGTTTTTGTAATCGCTAATTTATGATGGGTTACTTTAAAATTATGAAAGATAAGGATAAATACGGTTATACGAATAAATACGGTTATGATCCCCGAATTCGCACCGTAATTTTTTTTGGAACTCTGGCTTTAGAAAACCGGTGCAGAATTTGAAAGATCAAAACATAAAGAAGTGAAGAATCGTTTTGCTATTATGGATTCAGGTACGCTTCCGTAATTAAATTTTATTTTCTTGATGATTTAGTCTGAAAAAAGGTTTTGTTGATAATGGTTTTATCATCTCTATAATTTAGTTAAAATTAAAATTTTTATTCAACAAATTAGAGAGCGGAAAACAGAAGATGAGATGAAGTTGGATTGTAAGGAAGAACACAAGAAGAAAAATGGTGCGGTTCTTGTAATCTTTAAAAGTTAACACGGGCTGCCATTTTTTTTAACGCCCACACTGTATAATTGCGTATGCCTACCAAGAAAGAAAACATGACTAAAGAAATAACATGCCGACCAAGAAAGTACTTGAAAAGACCGTTAAACTCTTGATAGCTTATTTGAACATCAGGTTTCGGAGGATAAAGAATGTCACCAACCACCATCCCAGTTCGCACATCATCGTCGCATGATCTCTTCTCCTTGCTATACCCACTTTCTCGGAGAATCTAGGAAAAGCATAAGTTTCTTTTAGCTGAACAACCATTATAAGAGTCTGAAAACAGAAAGGAAAAGAGTCGTTAAGATTATACTTGCAAACTGTCAAGATAGAATCTATAGAAAATGTAGTACCTGTTTCTTAATATTGAGTTTCAAGGAAGGGTTATATTTCTTCCTCCAACAGCCTTCATCAGAGGGGACGCAAGCCATGTTGGGAGCCATGGTGATAGATTGGAAAAAACTCAATAATGGGAGAGGTGAATGGATTAGAGAGCAGAAAGTGGAAGATGAGATGAAGATGGATTGTAAGGAAGAAAACGGGGATAAAAATGGCGCAGTTCTTGCAATCTTTAAAAGTCAACACAGGCTGCCATTTTTTTATCGCCCACACTGTGTAATTATGTATGATGACCAAGAAAGAAAACACTACTAAAGAAATAACATGCAGACCAAGAAAGTACTTAAAAAAACAGTTACACCAGAACTCTTGATAGCTTATTAGAACATCAGCTTTTGGAGGATAAAAAATGTCACAAACCACTGTCCGCCTTCGCACATCATCGTCGCATGATCTCGTCTCCTTGCTACACCCACTTTCTTGGAGAATCCAAGAAAAGCATAAGTTTCTTTTAGCTGAACAACCATTATAAGAGTCTGAAAACAGAAAGGAAAAGAGTCGTTAAGATTATACTTGCAAAATGTCAAGATAGAATCTATAGAAAATGTAGTACCTGTTTCTTAATATTGAGTTTCAAGGAAGGGATATATTTCTTCCTCCAACAGCCTTTAGCAGAGGGGACGCAAGCCATGTTGGGAGCCAAGGTGATGGATAGGAAGAGACTCAATAATGGGAGAAGTGAATGGATTAGAGAGCGGAAAACGGAAGATGAGATGAAGATGGATTGTAAGGAAGAAGACGGGAATTAAAATGGCGCAATTCTTGCAATCTTTAGAAGTCAACATGCGTTGCCATTTTTTCTTAACACCCACACTTTGTAATTGTGTACGATGACCAAGAAAGAAAACATGACTAAAGAAATAACCTGCAGACAAAGAAAGTACTTGAAAAGACCGTTATACCAGAACTCTTGATAGCTTATTTGAAATTAGCTTTTGGAGGATATAAAATGTCACCAACCACTGTCCGAGTTCTCACGTCATCGTTGCATGATCTCGTCTCCAACACCCATCATAGGAATCCAAAAAGAGAAAGGAAAAGAGTAATTAGGCTTATACTTTCAAAATTTTAAGATAGATTCAATAGAAAATATAGTACATGTTTCTTGATATTGATTTTCAAGGAAGGGAGATAATTTTTCCTCCAAAAGCCTTTAGGAGAGGGGACACAAGCCCTCTTCGGAGCCATGGTGATTGATTGGAAGAGATCCAATAATGGGAGAGGTAAATGGATTAGAGAGCGAAAAAAGAAGATGACATGAAGATGGATTGTGAGGAAGAAGACGGGAAGAAAAGTGACGCGGTTCTTACAATTGTTATAAGTTAACACGGGCTTCCATTTTTTCTAAGTCCCACACTGTGTAATTGAGTACACCGACCAAGAAAGAAAACATGACTAAAGAAACAACATGCAGACCAATAAATTACTTGAAAAGAACGTTAAACCAGAACTATTGATAGCTTATTTGAACATCAGCGTTTTGAGGATATAGAATGTCACCAACCACCATCCGAGGTCGCACATCATCGTCGCATGATCTCATATCCTTGCTGTACCCACTCTCTGTGAGAATCCAAGAAAAGCAGAAGTTTCTTTTCAGCTGAACATCCATTATTAGAGTCTGAAAACAAAATGGAAAAGAGTAATTAAGCTTAAGTTTGCAAAACATCAAGATAAATTTTTTGGAAAATATAGTACATGTTTCTTGATATTGAGTTTCAAGGAAGGGATATATTTCTTCCTCCAACAGCTTTTAGCAGAGGGGGCGCAAGCCATGTTGGGAGCCAAGGTGATGGATTGGAAAGAGACTCAATAATGGGAGAAGTGAATGGATTAGAGAGCTGAAAACGGAAGATGAGACGAAGATGGATTGTAAGGAAGAAGATGGGAATTAAAATGGCGCGGGTCTTCCCATCTTTAAAAGTTAACTCGGGCTGCCATTTTTTTAACGCTCACACTGTGTAATTGTGTATGCCAACCAAGAAAAAAAACACGACTAAAGAAATAACATGCAAACCAAGAAACTCAAGTATGGGTGGGCCCGGGGGAGGGGGCGGATTGGGTGAGGGCGCTGGTGCCAGGTATCGGGGAGATAGAATTGGGGGTAAAAAATGGTCGATAGCATTCTCAATTTTTTTAATTATTGTTTGATTCTTGTTTGATTTTTTATGAATCGGTCTAATTCAATGGCTTCCTTTTGATCAGATTCAATGTCCTATTCTAAATTTTGCACCTATGCTTCAAAGTGATTGATTTTACAATTGACTCCCTAAGTCAAATAAGAAAAATTATCAAAACATATTATGCTTATTTTATTTGAAGCTAAATCAATATTTTTAAATAATATAAATTATATATTTATCAATTTTAAATATCAAATGATTAATATATACAAATATTATATAATTATTTATTTACATAATTAAAAATATAATATAAATGCTTCCATGTTAGTTTAGAGCCGACTCCAAATTAACTTCACTCTGTGGCATGCTGAGTCGAGTTTGAGTTTCAAGTTTTTAAACTATGATTACTATTAGGCACAAGTTAGATCGATCTTGGATTTATTTTTTTCATACATCCAAGTAATCACTCATTTATCATTAATTGTTTAATATTTAGAAAATAAATCAAGCATTAAAATTTAATAAAACCGAAGTCAATTTCCTCACATATTTTGACAAGCCCACTCACATATTACTATATGTACCAATTAACCATGCATGCACTTAAATCAAACAACTCAAGGTAAATCTGAAGAAACTACGTTGGCATTCAAGGCTAGAGCTATAAGAAATTGTCGAGGGGGAAGATTGTTCTGCCTTGCAACCTTGAGCACAAACTCTGTTAGAAGTTAGAACAACACAAGTGGTATCATTGGTGAATAGGGCACTTTGAGATGGCCTATAAGAGGCATATTCTACAGAGCAAGTCCTTGCCATCTCTGCTCTTGTAGGCTAGCAATTTTCCCAAGTATTTGAACATGTTGGAACGTTCAAGGAAGACACTTATAACCATTGTACGGAAGAGGAGGCCAAGGATGGGGAGGTCTATAGTGATCTGGGTTCATGACTTGGAAAACGACCATAAGCATGGCTCCCAGGAGGGAGCCGGCTGTCCGGCCGACGGGAAGGAAGGGAACCGTCGGGAAGACCGCTAGGACACAAAAGACGGCAAAGGCTATTAAACCAAGTACCACCTTTGAAGTGGCTGCCATGACCATGTTTGCTTCACCAGCCAGCTGCTTGGCCGCCTAGATGTGATTAGGAAAACAGAGCTGTAAAAATATAAAATAAGAGTTGCATGTACTATAGATCCGCATTAATAGCAAGTCGATCATAATTAATCAGAAGAGTAACAGATATTTAAGCTAGGCAATTCTGAACATCATGGTGTGGTTAAGAAAGAAAGAAGACGAATTAAACCAGACAGCTTTGAGAACTTCCGTTCCAGCTAATTACTAAGAGGTTAGAGTGAGCCGCTCCTTAAAGACATTCCAGCTTTGGCGTGTACCGTTTTGAACGTAATCCATATTTAATGTATTATTATCACATTCTTAACTATGTCTTGCAAACTGACGTTCATAGTATTATAGCTACTATACTATATTTGGTAGAATCAAGTTCTGATTGGCTTGGCGGTGGGAATCTGAAGATATTTGGAGGAAAAATGGAGGTAAGCAACCCAAATGGAAAGTTAAGAAGATGCGCGGTTGATTAATGCCATAGAAGAAGTCGCTTTTCGTCAAAAACCTTCTTTAGGGCCCACGTACATCAACTAGGGTTGCCACCGTCGGGTTTGGTCCGTGTTTTACTGACCCGAACCGACCTAATATCCAAGACCCGGACCCAAACCCGAATTTATATACAGTATTTTCCTTTAATTTAGACCCAAACCCGACCTAGACCTGAATTGAACCCGAACCGAGATCGATAATAAAT
Organism: Piper betle; assembly: GCA_033002965.1. Lineage (NCBI taxonomy): Eukaryota > Viridiplantae > Streptophyta > Magnoliopsida > Piperales > Piperaceae > Piper > Piper betle. The sequence goes on along the minus strand of JAURVB010002978.1, from coordinate 101,664 downwards.
ATATAACATATATTTACATGAAAACACACCAAATTTATATATTTTATGATAATTTTTTTATTTATAATAAAATGTAATATATTATAGAAGATATTTCATATATATACTAAAAATACAAAGAAAAATAAAAAAATAATACAAAAATTAATTTATTTTCAAGTTTAGGCCCTTATAGGGCCGAGTCCTTTAAGACCCAAACTCAGACCCGGTATTTTTAGGTCAGGTTGGATTGGGTATTACATCTACCCAAACCCGTTGGCAAGCCCAACATCAACTCTTGTTTTTTTTTACCAGCATCATCTCTTGTTCATTGCTCCTCAGCTTTTGATCAATCCACTTTAGCACTTAAGTAAAAAATTATTTTATCATATATATCTCATGAATTAGAAATTACAATAGATGATTAACATTTGATTTATATTTTTACACGATTATAACAAAGATGACCTAGATGATTATTTCGCTAAAATAAAAAAATTATTTGTTACAACAAAAAATACAGTACTCTAATACCCTCTTTTAATTGCAGTCTCCAAGTAAAATTAACGTGACAATAATAAATTTTAATATAGCCAGTGCATTAGGTAGGCTCTTGGTTAAAAGTTACGCTCTAATGAAAAGTAGGAGATTCGACTAATTAAAATATAACAAAAATTTTAAAAATAAATAACTAAACTTATTTTCTCATAATCTCATTCAATAGAGTGTATCTATAAAATTTTCTCATAATCTTATTCAATAGAGTGCATCTATATAATCAAACTCTATTTCTAAGATATCAAAATATTATAATTTATCTAATTATTTAACGAGGATTTACTTATAAAAATAAAAATTATCTTTAACATAGGTAGCTTATGACGTACGACACCTTGCTTAACTCTTGTAAAGGCCATGTGATATTTAGCCTTGAAGAATTACTTGTTAATTGGTAACTCAATTGGAAGGGGATGGCACATTACTATTACTATATATTATAATTGTAAGACTAATAATTATAATATGTAATTGTTGCTGTAAAAGCTTGTCATGCATTTTTATTTATATAGTTGAGTGATAGTAGGTCGAGGGTGGTGTGGCCGGCGCTAGTGGGATGAATTAAAGTCGCTAAGAAATGTGTCACGCAGAATTCACATGCATTTCCCTTCAATAACTAAATAATTCATTTCTCAAAATTCCTACTGAACTCAATATGATTAGAATTAAATTCCTTAATCAATGATTCAAGATTCTCTAGCCAGAGAAAGTATGTTTATAGTATAGGATAGGTAAAAATTGAATTTCATAATATATCAAATTAAGTTAGGCAAATTACGAAAACTCAATGTGGTGTCTGAGGGAAGAAGATCTGTTGTAGCATCATGAACCCGAACTTTTGTCTATGATACGAAAGGAGATTTATTGTATCGTAGCAGCCCTATCATTGGTCTTAATTATTATAATTAATGAAATATAATGGCTTATTATGACTAATTCCTTCAGAATCCATTAATTGTGAGAATTTGAACCGATAATAAAACTGCTGCGGTACAATAAATGCCCTTTTGATACGAAAACTCGGGTTCATGACTGCGGTCAAAAACAAAAATATGAAAAAAATATTAATTTGACGGCCATCATTCATGACCACCCTCAGCTGTGTTACTTAAAACCGTAATTGTTTTAATGCATTCATGAACCTAATTACATCACGACTAGTGAGAATCAGTTTCTCATTCCACTTATTCATATCAAATACATCCTTGTTTGCTAGTAGTACTGAACACACAACCTAGAAAGTAGCATGCTTATGGGCTTTGCCTACCTAACCTCTTATTAGAGGCAAGCCAATAGCAGTTATGAGAAGTGTGGATGGGAAACCAAATCGGAGGTGGGTCCAGAAGGACAAGGTGTACCCCGAGGGTGGGGCTCGCTGGGCTTGCTCACATACAATCAAGTTTGCCGCCGAGCCCAGAAGTGAAAGATTGCCCGCCACTGTACTCACCCATGCCAAGATAAGCCACGCCTTTGTCTCCTCGGATCCAGAAATGGCTGCGGCAGAGGCTGCTACATGGGTTCCAAGCAGCAGAACTGTATGCAACAAAATTACTTGCTATAATATGCTTTTGATCACTTAAAATTAACCGGAGGAATATTATAAAGGATTATGTGTTTGGAAATTTTTTGCTTAAAAAAAAAGCCTTGTAGCTAGTAGATCGAGATATTCTTTTCAATGAAGCAATAAAGCCAGAAAGAATTGCAAAAGTGAGTGAAACCTGTGGGAACATTTGAAGCAACATTTGAGAGGAGTAGAACGACAACAGTGAGAACTGCCATCCCCTTGGCATGGTTGATTCTTGCATGAGGTTCCATTAAATCCCACACTGTACTGGGGATGCCTGTTCTGTTGAACCCGTCCACCGTTATGAACATTCCACAAAAGAATATCAAAAGCGAATATGAAACCTGGTCAGAACATTGCGGACAAACAAATTAATAGTTAGTTAATAATAAATGTACATATTACCCAAGTTTATATATGTCGTTGTACCTTATTTAGGCAGGGCACAGCATCCTTGAAATCGAGAACTATAAGAGCTAGAGCGGCAGTGATGGCTGCCCATGACATGTTAAGCCCCGCCAGCAAACAAATCAGCATGCCAAAGGTCACTAGATACACACATGTTTTCCAAATCAACCTCTTCCATCTCTTGATTGCTTCATTATTCCATTTTATTGCCCCAAGCAAACCACCTCCCTTCACCCTGTTCATGTAACTCTTATGATCGTTATTGCTAATAGAAACATCAAAAGGAACATTATTCTTTTCCTCCTCATCAGTTACTTCTTCCACCTGTACCAGCTTATGAAGGTCGTTCATGCTAGACGACCGGTTCCTATGAATCTCACTTTTCTTGGGCTCGTGATCTGTGGAAGGGAGATGAGCCATGGTTGCCGGAGAGAACCTGTGAGAGATGACAACGTCTGGCGCTACCACTTCATGGGGTAGGGCCTTCTCTTCATCCTTCTCATTGTACGTAAGCTCCTTCCAGTACATACACAAGATAATGACCACATTGACTACAATCCCTATGAGCACTGAAGGAGCTATTCCTAGTAAGAACTTCCCAAATGATATTTTACTTGCCACTGCTATAACCAAGTTTTGTGGGTTGCCAATGGGAGTGGCGGCGGAGCCTATGTTGGCACTCGAAGCTAATGCTAGTAGGAATGGTTGAGGGGGTAGATTGTTCTGCCTTGCAATTTTGAGCACAAACTCTGTTAGGACAACACAGGTGGTGTCATTGGTGAAGAGGGCACTTGAGATGGCCGATATGAGGCATACTCTACACAGCAAGTCCTTGCCACCTCTGCTTTTGTAGGCGAGCAATTTGCCCAAGTACATGAACATGTTGGCATGTTCAAGGAAGCCACTAACCACCATGGTTCCAAACAGTAGGCCAAGGATGGGGAGGTCTATTGCGTCATAGGCTTGATCAGGGTTTACGACTTGGAAGATGACCATGAGCATGGCTCCTAGGGAGTGATCCGGCCGTCCGGCCTATGGGAAGAAAGGGAACAGCCGGAAAGACCGCTAAAACCCAGAAGATGGCAAAGGCTATTGAGCCTAAAACCACCTTGAAAGGAGCTGCCAATGCCATCTTGTGTAATTTACTTCTACTGCTAGAAATTATTAACAGGAAGTAGAAGCTAACCAAAGAAAAAGAGATAGTCGAACAGTGTGAGACACACTTGGACGACGAGGTTCTCGATAGAGCACTCCTGTAAGCCAAAGACAGAAGAATGTGTAGGATGGAAGGCCGGTAGTCTGTGAAGCTTGGAAATGTAATATGAGGAAGAAACTGTGACCTAATCTTGAATGTGCATTATGAGGAAGAAACTGATGAAGCCGAGCTTCTTATAAGCGCTCCCAGCTGTATTCTTACCTTATATTTGATACTTATTAATTATCTTCAAGTTGAGATTCATAAAAGTGATTCACGTTTGATTGCTACATGAAGAGGTATTGAGTGAAAAATAATTTGATATTATTTGATGGAAGCATGCAAATTAAAAGAATTCCAACTAATGATCAGAGAGAGTACTAATGTTGGTTGCAGGTATTTTGTTTGATATTTTTCATATATATATATGCTTGGTGGAGATATAGTTTAGGGAAGATATGTATGAAGAGGCAAGCTGTGAGATCTCCTCTATATATATATATATATATATATATATATATATATATATATATATGGGGTAAAGGGTTTGTGCACATGGGGGCAGAAAAAGTTTCTGCCCCTAGCGCCTGGGCCGCTTGAGGAAAGTGAAAAAAAGAAAGATCTAGGCTGTTTTTGTAATCGAACGATTTAAATCAAAAAATTTTTTTTAAAATAGGGCAGATTTAAGCAATCTTTGTAATCGAACAGCCCAAACTCGCCGGTTTCCGCCCTGCACCTCAACGCCCCTCATATATATATATATATATATATATATATATGAACTAATTGGAAAATATGTGTACAAGAACCCATGTCCCACCATTAAATTAAGAAACTCTGAGGGAGTTGATGAAAAATTAGGGGGAGCGATCATATATAAAATAACTAATGCTTGAAGGGAAAGAAACTCAGATGTGAAATATGGACAGTCAATCGCCATTTAGGTAAGATGTGGGAAACAGCCATTTTTGGTGACACCTAATTAAGGTTTTGACATATGAATTAAATGACAATATTATGATCAACAGCTTTCTGATTTCATGATCAGTCGAATGCCCGGCAAGAATGACGCTAAGATGAAATGCAATATACATGGTAAGGGTTGTTAATTAAGCAAGCCAGCTCATGAGCCTTTAGTGTTCGGCTCGGCTTGACTCGACTCGACTCGAAACTTGACATTTAAATGCTCGAGCTCGAACTCGACTCGAACTCAAATCTTACGAGCTGAGCTTGAGCAAGGTCGTGTTCAACTCGACTCGACTCGGTTATAACTCAAATTCGACTCGTAGCTCGACTCGATAAAATAATATAATAATATAGTTTTTATATTATATATATATATATACAACATAATAACAAAGAAATGAGATAGTTGAAACAGTAAGTATTCAAGTTAATGACCTCAAAGATGTAGGTTCAATCCACATTAATTATATTTTTTTTAAGTGAGGTACTTTTGACTTTTAATCGAGTCGGTTTTGAGCTCACGAACAAGTTGGGTTTGAGCTCGGGAAAATTAAACAATTTAAGTGTATTCGAGCTCAGGTCGAGCTCGAACACATAAAAGATATTCGAGTAAAACTCGAACATGTATGTTTAAAACTCGTTCGATCACGAGTTGAATTCGAACGAGTTTCAAATTATTCGAGCCGAGTTCGAACACAAATTAAGCTCGGCCCGCTCGCTCAATTAGCACCCTTATGCATGGTGGACTCTCCGGTCCTCTCAATGGCCTTCTTAGGATACTAGACTCGGTGGCAATTTGGACAAGTTGCTTTAAACTGTTCCTTGATGATCACTAGCTACTTGGCTATAGTTGTATATGGTCTTCAAAAAAACAGAAAATCTAGTTCTTCTGCAACTGACCAAGAAAAGGTCTTAAAATTTTGGTAAGGTTGTAATTGAGACAAGCATCACTATGCTCATGTTGACAAATATAAATTTCAAATCAGTTAGCTAATACATTTTTTATTTGATTGTATTATATTTTTGTTGGTCGGGTTATAAGAGCAACTTGAAAACTCGTTCTAATTAATATTTATGTTTGCCGTTCGTGTTTGATTGGGTTAGATACATCATCATGAAATACCTACGAGGTGCTTGTAAAATTAAATATAAAATTCAAATATGTTAACATGGGTCTTAGTATGACTAACCATTTTAGAGGATTCGCAACCCACAAAAAAAATTTACGAGCCATTCTATTTCAAGTCACATATAAAACATAGTTTAAAATTTTGAAATTTAAACTCGACTCAGTATGTCGTAGAGTGGAGTCAATTTGGAGAATCAGAGTCATTTTTATTAAACTTTTAATTATGTAAATAAATAATTATATTAAATTAGTATATATTATTTTTGATAATTAAAATTGATAAATATATAATTTACATGTATTAAAAATATTGATTAGTTAATCTAAAAAAATATAATTGATAATTATTATAATTTGACTTTGTCCGCCAACATCGAGTCATCCATAGAATTTGAATATGTAAATTGTGAAGTGGAGTCGACTTAAAAAAATTTTCGAGTAAATTTTTTTTAACTATGATATAAATCATAGTTGTAAAAATCGGAATCGAAATCGGAATCGGTTTTCGAAGGAGTTAGAATCAGAATCGAAATCGGTCTAAATCGGATAGGAATCGGTTCAGTTGAATCGGCCTGAATCAGTCTTATACAAAAATTTTAACTTAATCAAAATTAATGGGTTATTAGTATAGAATATGTCATTTTGATGTAATTTTCATGTTATAATGTGTATTATATTTTATGATATTTTTTCATATTTTTTGGATTTTTTAAAATTATTTAGAGTTAGTTATTATTTTTAACTCGAGTCGGAGTAGAGTCAACTTTTAATTACGAGAATGCCACTTATATTTCATCCCTTTTCTCCCCCGCTGCCGCCGCCAGTCGTCCCCTCATCACCCCCTATCCCAACCCGTCGCCGCCCTCGCCGCCCTATTGCCCCGTCGCTCCCCCTCCTCGCCTTCCGCCGCGCCGCGCCGCCCCGAAGCCGCCCTGGCAGCTCGCCCCGCCCTGCCTCGCCGCCCCGAAGCCGCCCTCGCAGCTCGCCCCGCCTTGCCGCCCCGTCGCCTCCCTCGCCGCTTGCCCTCACCTCCCTTGCCGCTCGCCGTCGCCGCCCCGTCCCACGCCGCCATTGCCCCCAGCCCCGCCCCGCCCCCCCCCGGGTCGCCCGTCACCGCCCCTGCCGCCTCCTTGCCGCCGGCCGAAATCGGCCGATTCGAGCCGATTCCAGAATTGGCTCGAATCAGGTAAAATCGGTTCGAATCAGCCGATTTACGGACCGATTCGAACCCGACCGATTCACGTTATTTTTAAATCGGATTGCCACCGATCCGATTTAAATCGGCCGATTCCGAGTGGAATCGGCCGAGTTATGCAACAGTGATATAAAGTAGAAAGTGGACCACAGATCCATATAATTTCACACCATAAGTCACCATAAACTATTTGTTATGGTCATAAGAGACTTATAAAATAGCAAAAAAGCGAACTAATTTATAATTAATTCCACTTGCCGCCAAAAATGACCGCCAAAATCATGTATAGATTTCTTGGGCAGGCCACTAACACTACTAAAAGTAAACACGTATATAATGCTACTTGCCATTTTTTCAATTAAAATTGGCCAACAACAACTTCAATCTTTTCTTAATTATCCGAATGTGATCTGATATTCAACTACTATATAACTCCGGATGGCGTCTTGATGTTTATGTTATCGCCTAGCTAGTCCCACTTGGATGTGATAAAGGTATAGTTTGATTATAATTATCTTTTAAAGGAGAACAATGTAGTTCTTTAAAAAAGAAAAATTATAAGAAAACATGTTTGTGTCCGCATTATCGTTACGTATAGACAAAAAAACCAAGAAAGCAGCACGCAAGCGGGAATTTGTTGACAATAGTTACCAAGGATAGCAAGTTGTCATTCATGTATATGGATGCTGACTCAAGAACCACTCCTTTCAATCAGGAACTACAGTCGGTAATTTTTTTGATTTGGTGACTCAATAACCACTATAATTAACATTCCTCAAATTAAGAAGACACACATCACCCACGTACCTTGTTAATTCATTCTTGCTTTTCATGATCTTTGGCTTGATACTTAGTGTATTGACACCCAAGTTGATGTTTCCTCTCGAACAGAGACAACATTCATCCGTTAACGTTTGAGCCGCTATGAGGCATAAAAGCTGGTGTGAAGGTTAAAGCTGATGAATTTACTAGATTGTTGGACATCGATGCGCTTGCTTATTAGCAATATATTAGCAAATTAATTAAGGAGTCTGATCTCCGTATGTAGTCCATCCTCTCTTTTGTTGTTTCCTTTTTTAAAAAAAATGGTAGTCTATCTTTACTTTCACTGTTTCGAGTGTCTGCTAGCGAATCGCATACTTTTCCCAACGGAACTACAAATGTCTGCACCTTAACGGGTTAATTTTTGTCCAATGGCCTTACTAACGTTGATTATTGACAGCCATAGAGGGTTACGTCTCGATTCTGGATATGCATAGAATGTATTTAAAACTAAAGTTATCTTAAAGATATCAAATATGTGCATTGTCCACGATCTAAATATAATAAACTTACTAATAAAAAATATTCGAAAAGTCAATTTCAATTTGGAATAAAAAAATTTAAGTATTTGAAAAAATAAATTGGTTTGAATATGCAATCTCAATTAAAAAGTGAAATACATTTAACTGAATAAATGTTAATTCAAAAAATGTAATTTGAGATAGATATATCTCTGCATTTATAATAATGAAATCCATTCTGCAAAAAATATTTTTTTAGAAATTCAGCTTGAAATTAAAATCAATATTTTCTTATATTTGACAAATCCAAGTTAATTTTACAATTTGAATAAAAATTTGAAATAAATTAAATAATTACATTTCAATTTAAATATTAATTGAAGTAAAAATCTCCTTTTAAAGCATTTTACAAATGCCATGTGCCCGATATAATTATCCATAGTCCATGATCAAAATATAAAAAAATCCATTCATAAAAAGAAAATTTATTTGCAAAATTCAATTTAAAATTAGTATTAATATTTTCTAATATTAGATAAAATGCATTCTATAGACATTTCATATAAGTTGAACTTACTTGCACCTTGACAATAATTGGTTGGACATATAATTATTGATGTAATTATGAAAGCAAAACAATTATCTAATGGTGACGATCGTCCAAACAATAATGATAAAAAACATGCACGTCCGTAAACACAAACTTAGAGAAAAAGACGAGCGAACATGCACTTATTATTTTAGGATGATGGCAATGAAATACCTTCCCAAAGAACCAAGAGTATCAATTGATTCTCTAGCTAGTTAAATGGGAATGTGTTTGTCCCTATTGTTGATTTAAATTTGATGGGAACAATATCCTATTGTTTATAGATTACTTTATAATTCATATCAAACCAGTAACACCCTAATTCGGCCCGAAGAATGGGCCGAATCGTAATATTATAATTCAAAAAACTATTTATTAGACTACTTTGTACAAATTTTATGGAAATGGATTTCAACCTTTGAGGAGGCTTATAAAGGACATTTTAGTGGATTTCATAGAATACATATTGAATCATATTGCGTAAGAAAAGATCTTAACTTAAGGCTCATAAATGAGCACTCTTGACCCATAAGAGAGGTAGCATCTCCTCTACAACTAAGGAGACTTTCATATATAATGATTACTCCGAACTATACAAAAATAACCTCTTAATGCATTTAAGATGTTAAGCTTGAAGACGTGGATACATGATCGGGTTATTATACTTAATTTCAATGATTGAATTAGGTAATTTATTTATCCAATGCAGATAATCATGTAGTAATGTAAACATTGGGTAGTAATTACCAGATCCACATAAATTGAAAACACAGAGGCATTATTGAATGTTGAGAAATCAAACCCTAGCACTTGTCTTCATATGAATTCTTTGTGTGGCATGACCCTTAGACTCAACCAACTCACATTTCTATACACACACAGCTGCAACCAATTACGTTCCGTGTACCTTAGGATACTCGTGATATTCCAATCCTTTGAGGTTTACACACCATACAGACGGTTGTTAATCTTTACTACAAATTTTATACACTGGACAAAGACATAATAACAAAATAATAAATAAACTCTTGTACGTAACCATCATGTCACAGCCCAATTAAAAATCATACGTAGTTTTCAAGAAACGTGTTTAGGGCACACACAAACAAAATAATATAGTCCATAATATGAATCCAAATGCATAATCATAAAATAGCACAAGGCCTATGCCATCACCACTAAGCCGCTGATCCATATGCCTAAGTCGACCAACATCACGGGACCTCACCTACATATATATATAAAGAAACATGTCACTAATCAAACAAGCTTAATTATTGGTCTGAAATAACTACCGATATTACAAACTATCAGATGGGTATTCTGTTACACACAAAAAATCTTAAAATACTTCAGAAAAGCCTCATAAGGCCGTAAACAAGGATAAATTCATATAAAATATGTCGGTGTGCATGTGGAGCAACTTACACTTATAACACTTATGACCTCAAACTTCCATATAACACATGCTATGTGTACTTAGATGGCAATATGAACATTGTTAAGTTCATACCATAAATTCTAGAAATGCAATTCATTACATAGTACCTTCTTACATTGCCCTACTTGAAAGTTTAAAAGAGTACTAGTGTAACTCATATTACCAGTACATTACTCTCATGTTCGTAAAATCGAAACCCTCATTGACTTAGATATATCAGGCTTTGGTAGAAACTTGCATAATAAGATTTCTAGGGCTTAATTTTCAAAAACCACCAAGAAATCTCAGCCTTAGAGTTTTATGAAACTGAAGAAAACTGGACTAAATAACCCAACATCAAAAGGATCCGATAAAACATAGCCAACATTGTCCTACATGTAAAACTTGACGCATAAGGACCCAACCAAAGATAAAGCAAAGGAAGTCCTACGGACCTAGATAAGTGGAGCTCCACATCCTAGATCAACAAGCTCACCCAACGTAACCTAAGAAGAGATGAAGCTCGAATCAAGGTCGACACACAAAACAAGGCAAGGGCTCAGCACATGCATGACACAAAAGGACTATAATTGACTTAATTATCTTGCTTAATAAAGTTTTAAATCTCATTAGGTAGTCTTAATTAGGATTTTGGTTGCAAGTACACTTAGTGGAAAAGTCTCATGCTTAGGGGTTTATCGAAGACTTAACTGGATGAATTTTTGGACGGGCTAAATGACATCCTAATGGGTTGATATTTAAACCAGTAGGCCCTAACCAAGTGCTCGACTATGGGCCAACATGGTAAACAAAACCCACTATGGTTGGGCTGAGGTGATGGGAACAGTGTTCTTGGGCTATACACCAATTTTTTTAAGTCTCACGCATAGACTTGGAGACTTTAAATGGGCCTAGGTAAATGAGAGTTATCCAACATCGTGGGCTTGAATCATATAAAATTTCAAATTCAAATTTAAAGTATTTGGCCCTGAGTGAACTCGAAAATGGGAGGCTTTGGCTAGGGTATTTCTAGATGGCTTAGGAAATTTCTTCTGCAAAATATTCTGAGCCATTGACTTCCAAAATTTAGGGTGGAATTACTGGGTTACATCCTAAGGTCTGGTGAAATTTCATACAATTTCACGACAAAACAACTCATCTTTTGGATTTTACATTCGGAAGTAGAGAACTAGGGTTTCATCTTCCATTCCTACTGTAACATCCCAATTTTTCACTCTAACAGTAGAGCAAAATGTGATGTTAAAAATTTGTAAAGTTATTAATTTAACTACTATCATACAAGCTTCACGGAAGTGGATTTCAAAAGTATGGGCCGGAACCACTCAATGACCAACTAAAATCATACATATATACATAACTATACATACTATACCAGAACACATAATGGTATCACGTGTGGCCTGAACAACTTAGCGAAGCATACAACGTGTCATAAACACACACACATACCGGAATCTAGTAAATGATAAGATATCGACATCATACATAATCATATACATGTACCAAAATTTAGTCGATGGTAGCATGCTCATATCATACATAACTATACCATATACATGTACCGGAATCTAGTCAACGGTAGCATGCCCGCATCATACATAACCACACATATGTACTAGAATCTAGTCAACGGTACCATGTTCGAATCATACATAACCATTAACATGTACTAGAATCTAATCGAAGGTAACATGCTCTGCATCATACATAACCATAAATGTATACCAAATTTAGTTGACGGTAATATGCCCGCATCGTAACTTACTGCTAGTAAGTTCATATAAAAAAACATACATACACATACATATAAGTGTTGGCGCATGGGCCAACATGGTAACCCATAACCACTAAATTAAACAAGAAGTCTAATAATATAGAGAAGCACACATACAAATACATATTAGTATTGGCGCATGGGCTAATATGGTAACCCATAACCACTTAATCAAACTAGAAGTCTAGTTACACCTATGCACTCTAGAACACCAAATTAACTAACCACCTAAATAATTTTTAATTAAAGCCAAAACTTTACATATTTAAAGTGGATACTTATTGACTCCTTATATAATTTTTATAAATTTTATTAACTTATATTAGCAAGCTCACCATGGAGCAAAACCTCGCAGCATGACAAGATACATCAATCACATAGGAAGCACACAATGTGATTTGGATTTTTTTTCAACCCTTTAAGGTTGATATTTTAGCAAGGTATTTTTTACACAAGAAAGCTAACATACATATCTGCAAAAGTGTAAAAGATAGCCATCAAATACGGCCTACATCAGAGTGTAAAAATTGAGAAAAGAGGCGGCCAAGTCACAATGAGCACGAAAGCTGTCACCTTTTGCCAAGTTTAGTACCCAAAGATGCTCATAAATACATAATCAGATGACATCATGCCAATAAAAGTTGTAAATCTAGCTCTTATAAACACCAAAATATGAAGATCATACAAAAATTCAACCTGCAACATGAGATATGGATTTTCTATCGAAAACAGTGCAAGCAAATGACCATGCTATAGAAATATATAAATATTTTTATAAACATGATAAAATGATGATTCCTAGTCCTAAAACTCCAAACACACAGATAGACATGATACAAATTCTCAAAAATTACAATCAGACAAGAATATATACAAACAATAGCATGCAACACGAATAAGAGGTAAAAAGAACTTTTACATCAATCGAATCCTACAGGAAGTCTCTTAGGGTTTCTTAACCCAAAACACCTTAGGGAGTTGGCCAAACTTGAAGAGGCTAGAGGAGGTTGGAAAGGGTTGGAGAAGAAGAGGGGATGCTAAGGATGTAGGGGATGGGCAGGAGGGAAGGAGAGCAAAAGGTGAAAAATGAAGGAGAATGGCAGAATCAACAGCGAAAGGAAAGAGTGTTGGTGCAAAGGCTCCAACCCAGTGCAAGGGTGATAGCCTCTACAAGCCGGACCATGAAAAAGCTAAAAACTAAACCACGCACGTTGTTAGACTGAGACACATACAAAATAGGTTACACGCCTGAGCGCAACGGTGCTAGCGCATTGCCTTTGTGCCAGGAGGAAAAATAGGGGAAACACCCTAACATGAAACCCTAACCTTAATAGGCTGCCCTTGCATCAAACGCAAGCTGCACGTACTTAGTGTAATACTCCAATTTTGGTTCACCTAAGGACCGAATAAAAAATATTACAATCGAGTCGAGTCATGCCTAAAACTGCTAATCGGTAAGACTCGATCAATAAAATAAATTGAAATAGCTCGCTTGGCGTCATAAGAATGGAGGGCATTACTAAATATGCATGAAAACTCATCAAATATAAATAAATGTATGAAAGAAAATAATTGCACTGAGCTCAAGTGTATTTAGCATTTATCTATCTTCCACCAAAGCCAACTCAAGATATATAATATAAAAAGAATGTCAATAATAGATGTCACTAATCCAAAAAAATAACTACGTATCAAACTATTAAATAAGAGATGACTCTTATTTAAAAGAAAACCATTATATACTTCCACTTAACTCTCCATAACTACATCTACTGAGGAGTCACTAGGCTGCAGACCCAATAGTATCCTAAATTGACTGATATGCTGATGCCTCCCTAGACATTTTCCCATTTTTCTGATCCCTTAGGACTACCAGTATATCTTAACCCCTCTCATTTCCTCAATATATCACCTGACCCTGAGCATGAAGGCTGAGTACTCATAGGTAGACGCCTTCCAGTTCCTTTTCAACTGCATGTCCAAACATGTGTTATACTAAACAATACTCATAAACCTCCATATTTCTCTAGGTGTGAGAAAACTCAAAACGTAGAGTTGTTAGGATCCCTCAGGAATAGAACAACCTCTCACTAATGCAAAGTCTGTCGTGATTGGCATGTGCACCTGCTTATGGTACATGTGAGTTGGTTTTACCATCTTTTGTCTGCACTGAAAACTCGATGAATTTATACATAGGCCTGGAAAGGGAATTATATACATAGGCCCAACGATAACTTGCTGTAGATCTTGTTTTCAAAATCATACTCGATGGATCTCATCCTCGAGAGTTAATAAACACGGAAGTAAAATATTTCTATATGACCCATGTTAAGGGGGACCAATAAACCAACCACTTAATACGTCCTATGATATGGAAATCAAATCAACAATAGAAAATAACAATAAAAATTGGGAAGAGTCTTAATGGACCTGTAGTCCAAGCTCCAAGTGCATCGGCACATCTAGCAGTGAGCTCGGACTCTAGGATCTACATCAAAACCCACTGCTAAATAAAATACTGGCATCTCTATATAGTGCATATTCGTGGTATATGCTCACATCGTCAATAACATCCGAATAAAAGACATGCTAAACAAACCTACAACTAAGCATTTATCACGCCAATTGAGATATAATAAAAAATAACTAATAAAAAATAAATAAATAAATACACTCATAAATAGATAAATAATAAATACATGCAAATAAATAATACTCTAATTAAATAATAATAATATAATTATACTATATAAATACACAACTAAATATCACATATACTCGTGTTAGTAAACATATAAGTAATTAAATAAATAAATACATATGCAATCGATAAATAAATAAATAAATAGTTAATATTAATTAATCACGAATAATAATAAGATCATAGCTAACAAATATTGAATACATAATTAAATACAAATAAATAATAACATACAAATGAACAAATAGATAAATAAATATAGTAAATGAATAAATGAATACAATTTAGTAAACATGAATATCACTAATATTAATAAGTAAATACATCATTAATATTAATAAATAATCACATAAACATGCATTATAATCAATAAATATACAAACAACAAAGAATGAATAATAAGAAATTAATAAATAACTAAATAAAATAAATAATAAATAAATAAAAATATTCATAATATCCAAATATGCTAAATAATGTGAATATGCATCTAAATTAATGTAGAGTGTCTTGAATTACCAAAAACGATAAAAAAAGTGGTAAAAAATAGGCTAAAAATGAGCTAAAACAAGTTAAATGGGTTGAACCAAACAGAGACAAATGGGATGAACCAACTCGGTCCGTGTTTACTAAACTAGTGGGCTAGGTCGGCTGGGTAGACATGGCATGGACTGGCAGACATGGGCATGAGCTGACAAACAAGTGAACAGGATCAAGCATGGAGATGCCAACATAGGTACTCAGGCCAGATGGGGTAGGTGCCGCAAAGGCTGCCACTGATCATGGTCGATAGAGGGGAAGATAGGGAAGGTGTCGATGGTGATGACTGACAAAGTCTGGCCCCTGTTTGGCCAGAAAATGACCGAAAAGTAGCAAAATCGCCTCTAGGTACGGCGATGTCGTTAGCGGAAATTGCGGCCACAATGGTGGTCGTGGGTAGTCTCGAAATGTTAGCCTCAATGAAAGGAATCTATCTAGGTGGTTGGTCTCACCGAAGGAGGCTCCCTGATGCCAAAAAATGCCCCCAAATGGACTATGATGGCAGGAATCCAATGACCAAAAATGCTCCGCCGCTGACAAATGCAGCAGTGCCAACGTCGGTGGTGGATCCTGGTCGGTAGCCGGCTTTGGGGCGGTCACGATCAAACTTGTCCAGAGGCCAGAGGAGGGCCGAAAACTCGCCAGCGGCAGTAAGGTGTAAATCTAAAATATCGGAGAGAAAAGCTAAGTTTTTTACTTTAATTTTTATTTAACGGTCCAGATCTTGCCAAGTGGCGTGATCTAAACCATCTGACAACTCATTGGCCTGGGCCCACCTATATATATCATATATACACACACACACGGAAACTAAGATCGAGACCGTCCAAAGTTGAAACTGAATCGAGCCCTAAAAATAACTTTATATGCAATAATCAATGCAAAATGCTAAATAAGCTTCGAAACCCTAAACTTAATCAAGTGAAAATTTGTAACTCAAATCAAGCTAGGCTCACATGGGTAATTCAGGTAGTCCAAAATCCCTAAAATGTATGTAAATGAGATATCCTGAAAATTCCAAATAGATACTAAACGCTATAACAATCTATATCTCGCCATAAAACCTTAGGCAACACATAAAAAAAATTTGTATACCTTGTGTATGCACTGATAACTCATGCTTTACTGTAGCATAACTAAAGGTATCAACTTTATGTTGAGCATACTTAGTCTCAATAACATGCTCATACGGTTATTTAGGCCCATACTCATGGTCTGAAAATTAGTCTGACTCAAACTCATTCAAACCGACTCAAGATTGACCCGAATTGGGCAAAACTATAAGTGGGCAAAACGGTAACCCGAAGTTGGGGTTTTACAGTTAGGCTTCCACCCTACGGCAGCTGTAAACAAGTAAATAAGTAAACAAGACCTGCTAGGGACTCGATCTTATTATCTAACTAGACTCAACTTGACCAAACTAAAATCGAACGGCTAACGTCCAATTGTGTGTACCAAACACCAAAAGAGGCTAGGGTCAAACAAACATACACTATATCATACTCGAATCTCGGCAAGAAGGGCTAAACCTAACTAACCTGATCCAGTCAAGATCAAACAAACTCAAAACCCTCACACAATGACCTAAGTTTTACAATAGGGAAGGGGAACCTGGCGGGGAGAAAAAGTTTTGAATGTAATTATAGTCAAGTTAACATTATTTTTCCTTAGCATAGTTATTAAACTTCATAGAATATTACCCATCATAAATTGATTTGTTGTTGGTTAGTGTCACGGGGTTGATTTAGAGACTAATTTTTTCGCCCTAAAACCTGTCCTGTGCGGCATATTCCCCTCCTGGGAACACCAGCCTACCACTGCCATGCAGCCTTGTACCGCTATATACGACGACACGCCGAAGGATTTCCCCCTGTGAACACAAACACGCCGGCTTGACACCATGCCCAACTGCCTAGCACTGCTAGTGTCGACAACCAGTACCAATTACCAGATCACAGCAACACATGCACACTCGCCCAAGTCCGTAGTATATCACGCCCCAAGTACCGATCACCCAACCTCGGTACAAATCAGACCCCGGAATCACCGGCCCAGCCCTTGGTCCCAAACTCGACGTCCACACCACACAATAATTATGGGAATCCACCCAACCTTTATTTCAACTCTATGAACAAAGGAAATTACAAGCAATCACTCACCTGATCACTTGCGAGTCATGGACATGCATCCCCACGGCTTTACCTCTCTACACTCGCTTGAGAGACCGTGAGAACAATGAGCCTCTCTTTTCAAACTAGTCCTCACACACAACCCCAAGTCGATCCCCCTAAACAACCTGTTTTACATGCAAATCTCTCAACTAGAAAGCAAGTAGGTTGTAACACAACAAAGACGTGTACCTAATCCCAAAGGCAGACTCGTCGACCATCACCTTGTAGTCATCTTCCCTAGTGGTTCCAATCCAAACTCCACGAATTGGCTGCAGCAACCCCAAGCGGTCTCCTTGCATGATCCAGGCTACTCTCCTCCACAAAGAGTGCACACCGTCTCCTCTCACGTCATCTTTTTTCTCTATATAAAGGTCGTCCCTTTATATCAAAGACGTCCCATGTTTGTTGCAATTGGATTAACTCTCAAAAGATCTTCAGAATATCTCACACAATCTTTGCACCGTCATCCTCATCCACACACCAACATTGTATCTCCAAAGATCGCTTGAGTATTCTCTCCAAGTTAATCTTCACCACTTATCCCTCATTGGCTCATGGAAGATCATGATCTTCTCCAAGATCTCATCCATGTCTATCGGCAATTCCTGGAACAACCAACTCCTTAGATGCACGTCAGCTTCATGGTCGAACCCTACGGTTCAACCCCAACCCACTTTCGGTTAACCTCAACCACCGACACCCAGCCATGTGCGCGCACCCCACGCCACACCATGGTACACCGCTGCAATACCCAGCAACCTCAACGCTCTTGTTGGGATGCCATTGTTTTGATCGCTAGCGCCCATGCACCACGCTTGTGCTCTGCCGCTACTTGGATCGGTATGCACCATGCATGCACACTGCCGCTGTTCTGGTCACTACTTGGCTTAGCACTGCAGCATGCACGTACCGCTCCATTCCTCGGCACTGCTCACTACCAAATACCGACCCAATTCTCAGCATGCTCGGTATAGGGCATTGGCTTGCTCAGCACTTCAACCTCACACTGCCGCTACTTGCTGCGTACAAGCTCACTCATGCTTGGCACTCGACATCAGTACGCTCAGTTATTGCTCGTAACCTCGCTCCGCCAATGCCAGGCACTTGCTCGATCATAGCTGCTGGTCAAGCCGCTAGACCGAACCCATTCTAAGGTTTCCTCGGCACCATGCAGTGCTATGCTCGGTACTCCTTACCAAACCATATGTTGCTACATGCTATCCAGCACCAGTCACCGGCACACCATGCACCCTAGGTTGCTCCTTGCCTACAATAATAATACAGGTTAGCACTTGGTAGGTTGTTTCACTACCCGGATAGCACCAACTACTCGTCTTGGATGCCAGATGATTAAGGACAACTGCCAAACCCTAACTCCTTTGGGCGCCCCACGGTTACTCCTGTGACAGTTAGCATAACATGGAGAAAAATTTGTTGAAAAAGACATTATTAATCTTAACAGTAGCAAAAAAATGGAAACTTGATGGAATAAAAAAACAAAAATAAAAAGATGGAAATTTGATGAGTCAAGTATCTCATTTTAAGGGCGATATGGAACATTTAGAAGCCAACATCTTGCTACGATGATATCATCATCTTGCTTGGTACTGAACATGTATGTAGCGGAGATAGATAACATATTAAGGATTTATCTTTATCGTTATATTATTAGTTGTGGGAGCAGAATTAACCACACTGAGACAAGACAGAAACGCAATTGAGAACAAAAAAATGTCATATTATAATATATAGTCAATTATATTATTAATTATGGGAACATAATTAACATCAAAATAATTTGATAGAATGAAGTAGAGAAATTTACTGTCACTTACACCGTCGAAAATATTTGATTATAATGGTAAACATAGCTACGGAGATTGTGTTACTGTCAAGGTCTTTTTTGGTTAGTTTCTTATTACCATCAAATTTGTGTTTGACGGTAAACTTACCTTCAAAAAATTATTGAGAGTGACTTTTACATGCAAATTCCTGGCTTCAAACGGCTAGCGTCAATTATTATTAACTGTGGGAACATAATTAACCACATACAACAAAAGGTTGAAACATGATGAAAGCAAAAAAATATCAAAATAATTTGATGGCATTGAAGCAGAGAGAGAATTTACTGTCACTTAAACCGTCGAAAATATTTGATGATAATGGTAAACATAGCTACGGAGATTGCGTTACTGTCAATGTATTTTTTGGTTAATTTCTTATTACCATCAAAATTGTGTTTGATGGTAAACTTACCTTCAAAAATTCTTGACAGTGACTTTTACCAGCGAATTCTTAGAACGGCTAGCGTCAACTATTTTGACGGTAAAGTATTTTTACCATCAAATTTTTTTGAAAGTAATGCCCTTATTTCTTGTGGGTAATAATTGGTAATATATATAATTATTAATTTAATTATGAAAAAATAATTATCTAACGGTGATGATGGTGAGTGACAGTAAATTTCGATGGTGGTAATGAAATATAATCAAATAATTCCTAGCTATGTTTACCATTATAATCAAATATTTTTGACGGTTTAAGTGACAGTAAATTTCTCTGCTTCATTACCATCAAATTATTTTGATGTTAATTATGTTTCCTAGCTGTACTAGAGAACATAATATTGATGGTAAATATATGCTAATTATGTTTCCTAGAGAATTATATTTCCTAGCTGTACAAAAACAAACTTAGAGAAAAATAAGAGAGGACAAGCACTGATTATTTTAGGACGATGGTAATGAAATATTTTCCTAGATAACCCAGAATATTAATTGATTCTCTAGCTAATTTAAATGGGAATGTGCTTGTCCTTACTGTTAACTTAAATTTATTGGGAACAATATCCCATTGTTCATAGATTACTCCACATATCAGGGGATCCTGGCAGGGAGAAAAAGGTTTAAACATAATTTCTAAGTTAATGTTGTTTTTACTTAGCATAATTATAAAACTTCATAGAATATCACCCATCATAAGATTGATTGGCTATTCGTTAGTATGACATGCAGAAAAAGAAACGTTAAAAACGACATTATTACTCTTAACATTAACAAAGAATGGAAATTTGATGGAATAAAAAATCAAAAACAAAAACATGAAATTTTGATGAGACATGAATTAAACGGCGACATGGAAGATTTGGAAGCCAACGTCTTGCTACGATGATATCACCATCTTGCTTGCTATTGAACATATATAGAGCGGAGAGAGATAATATATTAAGGATTTATTTTTAACGTAAGAGTAATTTTAAATTGATTTATATCGTTATATTATTATCTGTGGGCCCAGAATTAACCACACGCGAGAAAAGAGTGAAATGGTATGTGAAAAAAATATCCTACTACAGTATATAATAGAGTATATTATTAATTATGAGATTATAATTAATCACATGTGAGAAAAGGCTGAAAAGCAATGAAAGTGAAAAAAACATCAAAACAATTTGTGGATAAGAAAATGTTTGATGGTAATGGTAAACATACTAATGTGTTACTGTCAAAGTCTTTTTATTTATAGTAAATCTCCTATTACCATCAAAATTGAGTTTGATGGTAAACTTACCTTCAAAAAATTATTGACGGTGTCTTTACTGCAAACCTAACTTCAAACCGCTAGCGCAAATTATTTGCACGATAAAGCATTTTTACCGTCAATTTTTTTGACAATAATGCCCTTGTTTCTTGTAGTGAATAATTTGGTTGTACATATAGTTATTGATTTAATTATGAAAGAAAACAATTATCTAACGGTGAGGATCGTCCAAGCAATAATGAGAAAGAACATTCACGGCGGTACAAAAACAAAATCAAACTTAGAGCCAACATCTTGCTTCGATGATATCATCATCTTGCTTGCTACTTGACATGTATACAGCGTAAAGAGGTAACATATTACGGATTTATCTGTAACTAAGAATAATTTTAAATTTATTTTTATCGTTATATTTTTAGTTGTGGGATCAGAATTAACCACAGACGATGAAAAATAAAACCGTCTTATTATAATATATAAGTAGATTATATTATTACTTGTGGGATCATAATTAACCACAAGTAAGAAAAGGATGAAATGCGATAAAAGTAAAAAAACATCTTACTACATAATATGGTAGGTAGTAGACAATATGTAGTAGATATAGCTTCTGATTTGAGAAAAAAAGTAGCACGTTCAATGTTTCATAAAATATTAATCATCGTACATCCAATTAACTTTTCATAGTTACAAATACTTTAATCCCAGATTAGTGTCCGTTGTGTATGAGAAAGAAAGGGCACGTGCATGTATATGAATGAGAATGGAAGGACGTGGAGAAGACGGGCATATGAAACAATAAAAAATAAAAAAGAACCATCAAGATTGTGTATGAGAAAGAGAGGGAGTATGCATGTATATGAACGGGAGGTAGAGATGGCGATGTTGGTGGCGGACCTGGAATTCATGGAAGCTGTGCGACCATGATCGATTTTATGAAATAACAAATTTTAAATGAGGTTGTGTTTGCTGTGTTGCAGCACAGTTAAGTTAGCTGTACTTGAATTCTGATCTGATCGTTCAAAACACATCTGACGGTAAAAAAAGCTTAAGCTTTACGTTCCGAAGCGAAGTCGATGGCAGCCCCTGCAATCCGATCATATGCCGCGGACACATCATCTTCGACAGAGGATGGCGCATTGGTCACATCATCATATGCCGCGGACACATCATCTTTGCAGTGAGCAAGGCACTTCTCCTTCGCAAAACAGAATGAAACTTGCAAGTTGGACGGAGATGCTCCTGCTTTGGCGGTGACCAGAGGATGGCGCATTGGGCAGGGGTCGTTCCACGGCAACGAAGCAGCGAGCAAGTGGACGACTACGCCAATGAGGGGCAGGAAGGTGAAAGCGATACTCCAGTTCCTAGGAGGGCTCACAGTTTGGCTCCAGCAGGAGGACGTACATGGCAGCAACACCGTTCCTCGGCAGCAAAACAGGGCTGCAAATTGTCTGGCCAAGCCTCGTGATGATGTCTCACAGCAACAGCATGGCTTCGGCTCCAAGACTGGGCAAGAGGGCTTCTCCTTGGCTATGCTCCAGCGGTGGGATGTGGCAGCAGCACCTCCGTAAGTGGGGCAACAACTTGACGGCGTCGAAGGAGGGCTCACGTCCAGCACAAATCTTCGACGACGACCCTTGTCTCGCAGCAGCAACGATGATCCTTCTCTCTTGGCAGGGCAGAAATCCACCGCAAGGCTTCTAGGTGGTGTGTAGCAATCGGGATGGTGACACTCCTCTTGGTGGCAGAGGCCATGTGGCAAGTGGTGCTCCTTTCTGGCGGTGGCAAGAGGCTCCAAAATGATGGCTTTGATCCCGTAGCGGGAGTGTTGCTTTGTCGAGACCCTTCAGCGTTTACGGCAACAGGCAGTAAGATGGGAAGGGCGGCCTTCCTCTTTGATACGACCGGCAGCACTGTAAACTCCTCTCCTTGGTCGATCAGTAGGGAGATGGACAGCAACGAAACTCCAGCGAGCCCCTTTCCTTGGTTTCATGGTACACTAGCAAGGCTTAGACGAGAGGCAAGCGGCAGCAAGGTAGTGGGTTTCCAATCTTCGGCATAATTCTGCTCCGGCACAGGCGTGAGAGGCTCTGAAGTCGGGTGGAGACCGTAGCGAGATAGGCAAGGCTTCGGTTTGTGTCAACTATTTGGCTAGACTCGGCTCTGAAACGACAATTCTCCATTTCACGACGATGCCGATCAGCAAGACTTCAAAGCAGCAAGCGAATATGTATATATACTTCATCCATGGTCATGGTGCTAGACTACAGATCAACAGGTAGTCGCAGCGTGAACAATATAAACAATGCCAGAAGACGAACTAAAGATTGGTATGCTAAGTGGCTATGATAAAACTGAGCAGTTAGCCGACGTCCACTTAGTTGCATAAGAGAATGCTAAGTATGTAATATGCTATATTTAGCACAAATACACAGGAGAAGACGTTGAGGAGTTCATCAAGAAAAATCATAGATAGCCCAACATTATACTTTGTATAGAAATATATATATATATATATATATATATATATATAAAGACTATGCAGCATCGTCTACAGATTCATCATTGAAAATCTTACATAATATGATGGTCAATTTACAGTGAATTTACAGTTAAATCAATTTACAGTGAATTTACAGCTTAATTTCACTAACAGGTGCAATCTGATTCACAAAAGTAAAATATTATTTACAGTGTAAATCTACTTTAAAAGTGTAAATCACATCCATAGTTTCACTAACCCCTTAATCTCTGCTAGCTAGCTCTTGTCACAACACGAGAAGAAATAGTAGTGCGAATGATGTATTTGAGTCGTTAGAATGCTTCAAATTCACCTCTGCACCCGCTTGTAGAAAAGCTTTTTCAAAAGGCTTCTAGAAAAGACTTGGAACGTCATGTGTTACAAACCCGATTCCTCATACGGTCGTATAGAATACAAATGCATGCGGCGAAATGAAAGACGCTCTATATGTTGTCAACAGATTATATTGCTTGTGTATCCTTGTCTACAAGAAGCTTGGGTTGACCCTTATAACACGATACACAAGCAATGTATATAAGTGGAATTTCACGAGTACTCTAATGTATTTTGTGTATCCTTGTCCACAACACGATTCATGAGTAGCAAGCTTTCAAATTTCACGAGTACTCTGATGAACAGATGCATGACCATGTGTCTCCTTTTCAACGTCGATACTTACCCGCCGCTGAAAAGTAAATTACCAAACCATCATTTGCGACTCTTTGATCAAGTTCAGGCCGAAAACCAAATTTTGCCCAAGACTTAACAAGTATTCCATACGAATATATAGTGGTCATGCATGGACTTGAAAATCCTTAAAAATATATGATTAAGGATTCCACTAATTTGGTTGATACGGCTAAGACCTTCATTTAAGTGGAAGTTAATTGGTCTTACCAGTTACCACCGATATTATATGTCTGGTATTGTTTCGGCTAGCCTTCCCTCAGATTACAAGAAAGAAATAGCAGCTTTGAAAAAAAATGTTTGCTTTGAAAAAAAGTTTTTGATGCAAAAATGCGGAAGGCGAAATATGGGTTTGTTTAGTATTTAGTTTACAGATGTAACACGCTCCCACTTTTTTTTTACTGTCTGATTAAGTTAAGGTGCACCTTATACATGATACCAACTCATTGCGTCCGTTACTGTAATTGAAGTTCATATATACTGCCCATTCATTTGTGCCTAAAACGTGATTTGTTGAAAAAAAGGTGTATCTGTAGGTCGTCTCCAGTCGTGAAACATGCAATTGGAGGCGAGGACATTGAAAATGGTTTAGCACATATATTTATATATCGAACCTGCAAAATGAGTCTTACCATTCAGAAGAAAATGCACACTTTCTAAGAATAAAGAAGTCTTGGAAGCGGTTATAAGTGGAAATGACCACTTTTTATGTGATACGTGCGTTAGAAGTTGTCGAGTTGACTGCCTTTCACTGCCGTTGATGCACCTAGAATTAAGTACGCAGTCCACATTATCACGCAAAATTTCCGAAGAAATGAGAGCCGTCTAGAATTTCTTTGATTTTTCAAATTTCAATATTTTTTTCCACCGTCCTTAATTCAAAAGCTTTCTAGTAGATAAATATCAGAAGACAAGGCCGAGTCTCTTTACCCGTCGGTGGCTAGGACCAAAAGAACGCTCATCTGAAAATAGTTACGCTTGAAATCATACCTCCTTGACCAACTCTGTTTTCTTTTGCGCGTCCTCTTTCCAACAGTGGCTACAAATACATTAGAGTACTCGTGACATTGATAATTCTTAGTCATCTCAAGTGACCAATAAAACTCATATACACTTCTTAATTATAAAGAAAATAATAAAGTGTTGACAATTCTTTCATCTGCGGGTCGAGATTTCATTTATTTCCTGATAAGGATTATATGTATAAAAAATTATTTGCTACTTCGCCGGGACCGATTATAGCTTAGCGTTTGTGAGAAAAAAATCCAACCACGATTCACATAACACAAACAAACACAGCCACGAGTGAGGGAAATGACGCCGACTATAGGGAAAAGCATTTGATACATGGATGTAAATAAGAAAAACCTACTTGCAAGTATTTTACGTTCGGCTCTATTCGACTTCAACTCTTTCTTGATAATTTTGTACTCAAAAAATACTCGGTTTAAAATAGATATCTCGTTGAATAATGAATAGAGCTTGAAGGAGTGTTCGAATCTACTTGGCTCGAAACTCGAGCTTGTTGTATTCAAACTCAAAAAAATACACGGCTCGACTCAGCTCATCAATGCTATTGAGATCATATTGAACTTATATAATATTGGAAAGAAAATTTTGATCCTATATAAGTCGAGTACAAGCCAAATACAAATATTCGTTCGGCTCAAGCTCGGCTTAAAAATAGCAAGCTAAACACTAGCCAAATCCAAACACCATAAATTTTGGACGAGTTTGGCTCAACCCATAATACATTAAAGTTCGTTAAGCACTCAAACATGCTTATCAAAAATTACATTGAATTAAAAAATATCCCTACTAGATCGTTTACACACCTAATTTGATAATAAGTTGTAGGTGAGAATAATAAGTTCACTTCCCTCACTCTCTCTCCTTGAGGTACAAATAAGCATAGCCTCTAGCCGTGGTGGGCCAAATCCATGGGCCACAAATATGGGCCCAGTCATTGTACACTGTATGAAACTTGCAGAATGTGGTATGCTAGGAAAAAGCCCACTCAAAGTGGGGTGGGCCCACCGAGCCCTCATACTGAGCTGGCATCCACTATCCATTGTGTAAGTGGGCCCAGCCCAAAAGCCCAACTTTTGATTGGGTGTTGTAAAAAGCGCAACCGAAAAAAAACAGAAAAGAAAAGCAGCATCTAAAGTGGGATATTAATTATTGCTCTAGCCATTACTAGCTAGATGTCGTCGGAATTAGAGGGTTTGGAACTGTCAGATATGGACATAAATCGGCTGTGATTGAGATGAAAAGGGCGTCAATCATGACTCTACTTTTCGAAACATTGTTGTCTTAATACATATTAACTTTTAATTCGAGATAATACTAATTTGTTCACGTAATAACGCGCAAATTGGCTGCATTTTATAATTATCAAATTACTTAATAATACGTTGGAAAAAAACATTACTGAATTAATTATCATAATTTTGTACTAAGAATAAATATATTTTTCAAATAATCATAAATGCATTAACTTGTATATTTTATATTGTTGGTTATTTTTGACCTTTTCTTTTTTAGTGTAAATAGTATCAATAATATATCATCTACGTTTAATAAAAATTATTAAATTATTAGAATGGTTGGATAATAAAAATGGTTTTGTCAAATCAAAAAAGTTACAATCACGTGATTTATATTAATGGTAAGATTTGATTATTACTAATATGGGAATATCAGGTATTCTTACTTTTTAAAGAAATTCAATGTAATTTTTTTAAGATTTAAATCAAGGTAACTATTTTTTCAATGAAATCCTCGTCAAACTTTACATTAAATATTTTATTAAAAAAATCTTAATGTATTAAATATTTTATTAAATTTAACATTCAATAATTAATCAATAATAAGGATTACGAGATCTGGGGAAGGAATGAAAAGGTCAAAAAAGTGAGGAAGGCCGATTGATTATTAATTGATCGTTAATTGATTGTTTAAGTGGAGAAGCATCTTGGAAGTTTGTGGTAAATCTGGAAGGGGTTGCATTACAAGTGTGGGGCCCCGCAGTTGTGCGCACGTGGGCGTCTGGAGACCGATTCCAGGAAGTGGATGAGCACACGTGCATGAGTAGACAAAATGATTTTTTGTTTTATTTTTCCATTTGGTGTTGCGATACGCACAGGAAAATGCCGGCGGCTTCTTTCAGGTTTTGTGGACTGACTATTCTACTCTTGTAGAGATTTCCCTTTAAGAGCTGCGCCTATTATAAATTTCGCAACTTATAGTAAGATATAAATATTATTACGCTAGCGGTTAGTCTGGAAATGAAGTTGAAGGATTAAGGGTGAGAACTAAGCATTGATGATATGGTGTGCAGAAAAATAATATTATGTCATCGTTTTTCTTTTTACAGTTTTTTAGCAATTGCTATAATTTCGTGAATGAGAAAAAATATACTTTTGAAAGGTTTCGATATGATATTACTGCTGATTAGGCTTCTGATTAATAATGAAGATATTATGAATGGTATCAAATCGTGTATATTGAACATAAAATACTTAAGAACACAAGTGTTACACGTGATGGATTAAAAGACAGAAAAGTTTTAAAAAATATAAACTCTTTTTATATTTCCCAAATCTTCGGGCAAAAGCCTCGTAGTCACTATGCACAGTACTCTTCCGTTATAAAAACTTACTGTCATGACCATCGCCGTGTTTTTAGAAGTTTTCTAAATCTTATCTAAACCGAGAGCAATAACATGAATTTTATCAACGATTAAAATTAATATGATGCTTCACTTTACATTAAAAAAGTTAAAATCATGTAGAAACAAAACGACATCATCGGTGTAAAGGCAACAGGTTGAACTTGAAGCATTTTTTTGCACAGCACGGTCATGCCTCGTAAAACAAATAATAATAAACAGGTAACTCACCCTTCACCAAGCTGACCAGTTTCCACGGCAAGACTTCTAACTGTTCCAGGATTACAGCCATGGAGGTGGATGGGTGGATAAATTCTTCAAGCGCCGAAACTCCTTCGTCCCCAAGTCAAGTTGAGTGCCGTGTTTGACCTTTTTTATTTTATATTTACCCCTCGTATATTTCCCCATTTATTGTTTCAACAATCTCATCCGTCTCCTCCAATCTCACCCAGGATTTTTCCTCCCCTCCCTTCACCCGATTCCAGCTTATCACACCGAATCTTGATCTGGGTCTTAGTTGTTTTCTGCAATTTCTCGCTATTTCATGCTCCCTGGATCACCATCCTGGAAGAAAGGTTGGGTTTTTCCTCTCTTTCCTTCTCCTCTTCTTCTTTTAGTTTGATGAGAAGGATGAACAGCGTGGATACGATAAACTCCGCGGCCTCGGCCATCGTGACTGCCGAGAGCCGAGTCCACCAGGCTACTCATGTGCAGGTGAATTTTCTTGATGAATTAATTCTGGTTTTAATTTGAGTTTTTTCTTCTTTCTTTCTTGTTGTAGCTTGTTCTTTTTGGCTGGTAGTGCACAAGATTCAAATTTGACCTCGTTTATGTTTGTAAAGGCGCCGATCAGGTCGAATTGTACTTGTTGGTGGATGATTTTGCGGTGACAGATCTGATAGGATTTCTTTTATAACAATTAAGATGTCGTTAATTGATATCTTGACTTAAAATTTTTTTATGGTTTGCTTAGGTTGTGGATTATGGTGATCTGTTTGTGTCTTATGATTGTAAAGGATGAGAATATATAAGACGGAGTTTTCTTTAGCATTGTATCGGTTAGAAAGCGTATACATCTGTGCCTTTTATTTGCTTTTTTATGTTTAAAAAAATTCTGGTTAGAAACTACAGGAATTAATGAAATAAAGATTGCGGTAATATGACGTATGTATTTCCTCCTTTGAGGACGTAACTTGTGTGTATACTGTTTCGGAATTGGTAATGTTTTTGTTATGAAGACTCTAATGAGCTATCCTCATCTTGGGCTAACTGGTTCATTCGTTACTGGGATGTCTTTTGTTTTGTTGTACCCATTCACAAATTTGTTTTGGTAACTGCTGACAGAAGTGTTTGAAATAGATTTTGCATCATGCTAGCCGTTTTCCAATTTGTGAAATTAGAGCTTTTTGTTCTTGTCAACTTCATTGTCTTACTTCCATACTTGATGCAAAATCTGTTTGAATGTTCTGCTCTTAGGCTTTGTTGAAAATTAGCTATCTGTAAAGGTCACTGTTTTCTGGACATCCGTCTGCAGAAGTATTTTTCTGTGTGTATCGAATTATTTATTTGGGACAAGATATTGTTCTGTTCAATTTCAGGTCACTTTCTTTTCCTCAAAAATTTGAGTCCCTTTCTTTTGGTTTTCTATTTTATCAAGAACTTAAGTATTTGATATGTTTCATGGGGCATGAAGGAATTGTGATGCATATTTAGTTGCAAATTTAGTTTTCTAGTTGTTCTTGCCTTTGTGTGCCTCCCTTCTTTAGCTCTTCAGGGCTATATATAAACTTCAGATTTCCCTTTCTTATCTTCCGTTTTGCATTCACTTTTTTTAATAAATGAATTTTTTAGTCAATAAAGAAAGAATTTGATCATTAAAAACTAGTACCAACTGTGACTTATTCAACTGCTATCTTTACATCATTAATATTTTGACTTCCTGCAAATTTTTTATGATGATTATTCCCTCCATCCCTTTTCTTCTGTTCTGAGCTTCATTCCACAAAACAATTTCTTGACTCTCTATCCCACATCTTTTTCTATTGTTTAACATTTTGTGGATGATTTTGTTATTGAATTCTCTCATACCAATTGTTGTTAATGATGAAACCCCCTGGAACTTATACTTGTATTACATCGTTTCACATGGCAGAAAAGAAGATGGAGTGGTTGTTGGCGTTTGTATTGGTGCTTTGGCTCTCATCGACACACCAAGCGTATTGGGCATGCTGTCCTGGTTCCAGAATCTACCTTATCTGGCCCTGCAGGCTCAGATGCGTCCAGCAGCCATTCCCACCAGTCTTCCATAGTTTTACCCTTTATTGCTCCTCCTTCCTCCCCTGCATCTTTTCTGCAATCGGAACTGCCTTCTGCCACTCATTCCCCAGCTGGTGCTGGGATGCTTTCACTTACTGCTTTCTCTGCTTGTGTCTACTCTCCAGAAGGGCCGCGATCCATCTTTGCCATTGGACCTTATGCTCATGAAACTCAATTAGTTTCACCACCAGTATTCTCCACTTTCACTACGGAGCCATCTACAGCCCCACTGACTCCACCTCCTGAACCTTTGCAGTTCACGACGCCTCCCTCACCGGAGGTACCTTTTGCTCGCCTTCTGTCCTCGTCTCTGGATTCAAACAGTAGATCAAAAGATGCTTCTCACCAGTTCCCTTCATTTCAGTATGATTTCCAATCCTATCAATTGTATCCAGGAAGCCCTGTCAACCATCTCATTTCACCACGGTCTGTAATGTCAGGTTCTGGAACTTCATCTCCTTTTCCTGACATGGATTTCACCTCCGACAGTAATTCACTTTCGACATTGAGCACAAGTGTGGCGCCAAAGCTCAGGAATATTGAGGGGCTTTCTTTTCGTGGCACAATTTCTCCACAGGGTTCGTTCACCCCACCTGCGTCGGACTTGACGAAACCTGTTGTTGGTTATGATAATGTGCCTCTTGAAGACCAAATATCAGCACTTGCTTCTCTTGCCAATTGTGAAAACGAATTGGCCAATGAAGAGGTGGTGGTGGACCATAGAGTCTCATTTGAATTGACTGCCGAGGAGGTAGCTAGTTGTCCAGCAAAGAATGAGGAGTTCGCAGGGGAGTCCTTGTCTGATGTTCAGTCAGGTTCTCCTGTTGCCAGCATTGACGGCGATGTCCTCCCTCCAAGAGGAGAAAACACTGCCGAGTCTCAGATTCATTGTCCTCCAGAAATATCATCCGAAGAAGTGGCAGCGATTGCAAATGGACGTTGTATGCATCCATCCTTTGGAGGATCAAAGGATTTCAACTTTGTAAATGCGGATGGAACATCTGTAGGTTCCGTGATTGATTCAGACTGGTGGACCAGCGACAAAGTAGTCCGAGCACAGCCGGAATCCCGGAGCAAATGGGCCTTCTTTCCAATGATTCAACCAGGCATCAGTTAATTAGAAATAACTTAATTAGCATGTCATTTCATCTAACACTTTTGCGGCTATACTGTATTCGTCTTGCAGTTGTGCTCATCCATCCTATAGTTGCCATTGATTTTCCACCTTGGTGAAAGTTGAATAATCTGATCGGATACCCAGAGTTTTTGGAGAAAAGTGGAAAAACCTGTGTTGTTTAAAATGCATCTCATATCTGGGCAGATGGGAGTATGTAAAGAGGAGAATAATGTATAACCAATCAGTATGTGTCTGTAGCAATCTGACCCAGATGGGAGTGTGTAAAGAGGAGAATAATGTATAACCTATCAGTATGTGTCTGTAGTAATCAGCGTACAAGTATGCCTTGCGCTCGTATATTGTTCTCTTTTACCAACGTTCTAGGATTGGTGATATCGATAATAATTTTGGCAGTTCCATTAGAATTGTGTTTTGTACCATGAATGGTTCTTTGAGAATTTCCATCTATCCAGGTTCAGGCAGCGTGTTCAGGTCTCGGGGGTTTGCTTTGAAAAAGTCAAAAGCGTGAAGATTTCATTGATTCTCAAGAATTTTCCAGCACACTTATTTACACCTGTTGGATCGCAACATTAATAGTCACTCTGAGCCGTTGATCTCAACTTCTGAATTATTGCTGGGTATATATAAAATCGGACCCTACACTCAGATTGGATTGGCTGGCGACAGAGCATCAGCAATACTCCAACATTTGTTTCCAAAAAAGGAAAAGTAAATATCAATAAGAACCGATATTCTTACATGGATTAAAACTAAAAGGCCATTTTAATCTCAAAATAAATACTAAGAATTTCCAATATACTCATATACACACATATACATGTACATGTCACGGACCGATGGGCCATTGTAGTGTACGACGGAGGGATGGTAGCGTACCCAAGTTTCCAGTGGGGTCCACAGTGGGACGGCGCCCGGAAAGCAAACATCTTACGATCTTATCCCCCCGACACGCGGTTGAGAAAGGCAGGTTATCCCTCCACCTCGTCATGGGAGACGTGGGCGGTAAGTCTCACCGGCTGTCTCCGGTCACACACCCTCCACGCTGCGCCTGCGGAACATCTCCACCTCTCAAGCGAAGGTCCCCTCTTGCTTCTAATTGCAGTTTATCACCTCCGGCGACCGCCATCGCCGGAAATTCTCGCCGGCGGTTGCTTTTTCAGGTGCTGTGTATGCTTTTTTTTTTTTTGAGTTGATTCCTTTCTCCCTCCCCCCCCCTTTATTCTATTGAAGTTGGTATTAGTATGTTGATGTTTGTATTAAGAATTTAAGATAGTGCTTTCTCTTCTGTGCCTTCTGTGCTAGTTTTACCTTCTTTACTTACCCTGTTACTTGTGGGAATATTTGGGCGATTGGTTGGGATTTCGGTCCATTTTGATGCATGCATGCCTGTCGTTGGAGAAGATTAAACCCCAATACATCAGGAATGGTCTGATGGATGCATTGATTTGACGCGATCGAATTTTTAGTAGACATAAAGCATGGAATTTAGTGGACAAAGTAAAGAGGTTATTCTGTTTAGATGGCAGTTGTTTTGAAGGCCTTTACTTAGAGCCTTGAGGGTTCTATGTTTTGGTTCTATTATGATCTTATACTGTTTACTTAATTTGTGGTTTTAGTTTAGCATAGCATAGTTATCATAGTTAACAATTCGTGATATGACGAGTTGCAACTGATTCGTGATCCTTTACCTCCGCCATGAACTAATCGGTTGCTGGTTTGCAAACTTATTGAACCAGCCTCTGCGAATAGTTTGTGAAAGCTTAAATGTCTAACGCGTCAACTTTAATCTTATTAAATCAGAAAAATGAAAATTTAATGTGGTTAAATGTGTATTGCAGGCTTTATATCATGTAATCATTTCTGTGGCGTTCATAGTTGTTACATACACTGTTAAAAATTGAAATAGGTTCTTTGGATTTGTGAGGTGGATGAGATTTTATGCCCTGGTTATGTTTCTGCCGTGCGTGCCTTTACTCTGTGTATCACCTGTGTTATAGTTGAATTTATGGTGCACTGTAATTATCTAGTTCAAGCATTGATGCATTGGCTTTTTATTTGGCATTTTGTTTTGCAGAGGATTTGCATTAGTTAATATGACAGATGACAAGAAGGATGCAGAGGAAACCACTGCCCGTTGCAATGACTGGGAAGTAGTTTCTTTGACAGCCTCTGCTTACGCTGCTGCCCCCAGTGCTACAGATTTTCAATCTGCTGATGTTGATAAAGATATTGCCGTGAACAAGGATGATTCTGCTTGTGCCATGCTCATGTCTGATCATTTCATATTTCCACCGTATCAGCATGAGAATTTACCATTAGGATCTGACAGCAGTAAAATTTTTAGTGAACCAGGTGGAGAAGATTGTGTGAATCCTATTGTTGCTGATACAAACTTGAGTATGGAAATGGGCGAGGGATTTTTAAAAGATAATCAAAAGAACTTGGATGGTAAAGAGTTTTCTGAAACCAGTAAACTACATGGAACTGAGCTGTTTGGTATAAAGGGTGTGGGACCAATTGAAAAAGTTGTGCAATATAAGGAAGACATGGAACTGGGAAGACTTAACCTTGTCATGGAAGAATCAAACACTTATAAAACAGATAAAAATAGTTCTGCTCATGGAGCAGAGAGCAGTATTACTTCAGACACTTTTGACCATTCTTCCTCTCCATCCCCATGTAGTCCAAAAACGGATCAAAGTAGAACAGTTGCAAAGGCTCTTCATCCCTGCAAGTCTTGGTGGAAGAGACATGCACAATTGCTCTATACTCATGCCAAAGAATCTAATTCCATTTGGTCTGTTGTTGTTGCTGCATCTCTAATGGGAGTTGTTATTCTAGGTAGGAGATGGCATCAAGGTAGATGGCAGATTCAGCAGCTTAAGTTGCAGTTTGGCGTTAATGATGAGGTATGGTGCTTCCAAAAACTGCTTTCTCTAAAGATGTCAATTGTATGAGCCGTCTGCCCTTTTGTGGTATTCCCTGAAAAAAGTTAATTTTTATAGTACAACGTGCAACCATTTCTTCATTTCAATCATTTAGTGTGTTCTTGAACAGTAACATTTTTTGGCTATGCCCTCGAAGAAACTTCTTGCATACATTTAACTTACATGAGCTGGTTTTTAGTTTCTATCTTTGGTGATGGTGAGGTTGGTGGTCGATGGTACATTTTTTTGTTGACTGAAACTTCAATTCTTTATCTGATGACCTCTCAATAAGTATTTATGGAAGTAAAAGCCAGTGATACACGACAACGATAATTATATCATTATATTTTTTCATATGGATCCGAGTCCCTTCCCCAATTGTCGATATGGACAATTATAATTTCCACAATTACATGAATAGGAAAATTTACTTTAGTTTGAAGTTTTATTTGTATTTGGAATTTTTATACCATATTAGGAGGTTTTCTTATTATGTTTTGCTTGTTTCAGGCTGATTTAGTGATAAATATTAATATGCAATGTCAGTAATGGAAAATTTTGCTTTTATCATAAATATAATGAGTTATTAATAATTTAAAATCATAATTTAATTATTAAAAAATTATGATTAAGATAGTAATTGTCTACATATTTTTTTAACATTTAAAATTTCGAAAAGAAAAAAGGATTTTTTAGCAACAATTATCATTATACTTCAAATAATTTTTTAAAATGTAAAGAAATATACAGACACAAAATTTAAAGATTGCAATCTTTTAGCAAATCTTTTAATGCAATTTTTTGACCTACAAGAAGTACTATAGAAGTTGCTATATTTCTCAATGAGAAATTAAAAATAGTTGTCCTTATGATGAAAGACATCATAGAAGCCACCACGCAGAAGTATGCTTATTATAGATTATTCTAGATTGTAGACTTCTAGATAGTATAGACATGTATTGTGATATGTCTAGATGTATTGATAGGTCTATAAACTTTTAGATTTATGGATATATAGACGTATGCTTCATTTCAATTCAGTGTCT
This sequence comes from Piper betle, assembly GCA_033002965.1. Classification (NCBI taxonomy): domain Eukaryota; kingdom Viridiplantae; phylum Streptophyta; class Magnoliopsida; order Piperales; family Piperaceae; genus Piper; species Piper betle. The sequence continues at coordinate 66,326 of JAURVB010002978.1, read as the reverse complement.
TTCTTAGTGTCTGTAGTTTTGTTTAATTTAGGCTCAAGTATGTGGATCCATTTCTAAGAATCTCTGGTTACATCTGTTACAAGCCTGTTTATTGTTCTCCAGTTGTAAATGGTAATTTAGCTGTCTTCATTTTGAGACCTTAGCTTTCGTGTGTAGAACTCTGCCGAGTACTTAGCTTCAGGCACCCCTCGAAGGAAACATTAGGAACAAGCTAACTGATATTTAAATGATTAATATTAATTGGTTATGGTTGCGTTGAAGGTTGTTTAGTGAAAAAAGTTATTTCTTAAGCATGCCAACTCCTTTCATTAAATTTTTGGTTATAGTGCTCCTACATTCTAACTGCTACTTCTTTTTATCAATTTTACTAGTTTGTACCCTTCTTCATCTTCCACCAGATATCCAAAACAGTGTTGGGCACATGGACTAACAATCATTTTGTGGGTGTCACATTTTAATGACAGACAATGGGTCATGTGCTTACACCTTTCACAAGGTTCAAGGATGTGATTGTTGGTGGCCCTCGACGCGAAATTCTGGGAGGCGGTGCATTAGCAGAGCATTGAGATAAGTAAAGACTGACAAATTGATAATCATGGAGTTCTGCGAGTGCTCCTTCGGTAGAGATGATGACGACAATGATGGAAACTTGAAATTGAAATGTTCCCATAATATCTTGCATATGTTATTTTTGGCTTTTTTAGTGCACATGCGTACTTCATGGTATTGAACTTTACTGTTTGTGTTAAGGTACATTTCATTTCCGCTTTTTCCTCTCTTGTATCATATCTAGATATGCACTGTCCTTGATTGTTAAACCAACAACATTTTGTGCAATGGTGACCCAGTGTCCACTGCTGCACTAGTGATAGATTATGCATCCCTTCTTGTTTTTCTTTGTAAAATATTCCGTTTTTATAACATTCCATGCTTTACGAGCATTCCGTGTGGATGGATGAAGATTATGTGGGAATGCTTGCAAATGACGGCTTAATTGAGTCTGGCACTGAAGTGAGCGTGGCATTCTATTTCTGAAATCTGCTGACAAACCTTGCGGATTGTTATGCATCAAGTGAACATGAGAATATCATTTCGAAGTTGGATGTGAGATTCCCTACTGGAGTGGATTTAACCAAGTTTTCGTTCAACTTGAAGGTCGTAATGATCAAACAATAGCATGCATCGAATCAATCTATCGAGTTTCTTATTAGATTGAAGTGGTACTTCCATTTTATGAGATGGAAAAACAGCATGGAAAACCAAACGACCGCTTATCATATCAGGTTACGAAAAATAGAGGATTGTCTCATTCTTAAGTAAATCAGAATGCATATCTGATACATGCTTCACATATATCAGGGCAATGTGCATAGTTTTAGATACCCTATCTGCCGTCATATCAGATTTTTGGGCTGAATGTGATATGTATGGTTCACTGGGGTTCTACCTGATTTAATACGATGTACCGGATTAAAAAATAAATTACACAAAATTCTTTATAAAATTTTAAACTTTTTATTTTATATGTTAAAAATTGAAAAGTGTGTTAATAAAACTTAGAGTAAAGATATGTAGGCAGATAGGAAGAATTATTATCATTTATCTAAAAAATTATTATCATTTTATCATAGCTAATTTTAATAATTAATTACAATGATTAAAAAATAATGTGCATACGTGGGAAACATACGCAATAACTAGTCAAACTCATCAAACAATTAAGAGTTCAATGTGAGCTATGCTATGGACATTGTAGCAGGAAATTTCTATATATTTTTGAATAATCCTTATCTACAATATTCACAAGCGTGAATTACGTGAATTATTAGAGCGCGGCCTATACCGATCTCTACTACATATGCATCGTGTAATTTGGTGGGGACATATTCTTCAAGACTATTCTGCTTTTTGTTGATTAATGATGGTTTTTATTTGTTGATTTTGCAAAAATTATCAAAGTCATAAGTAATCAAACAGTAACAACCTAATTAATATCCAGGCAGCAGATTTCCCTCCATATATGATGCAACTGCATTACAGAAACGAAAGACCGTCCACAGATTCATATATAATATAATCACACAAATCTCAACAAACATCCCAAGGCCTTATTCATTCCAGCTTAAGCTAGTAGGCTATTGTAAATGGTTGGGTTGTCCCTCTTCTTTAAATACATGAAATTGTAACTTTATTATGGATAAAAATCAAGATTTTATAAATTTGGTTAATTGTAAGGAATAAAAACAATGTCAAACGTTTTTCTTATTAGGTTTTGGTTTTTGAGAAAAAGGATCGCGAAGAAGAAAAATCGTGGATTGAAGAAAGGTAAATGTTTTATTGAGATTCACTTGGTAATTTCACCAAGTTTTTTTATTATTATTTTATACGACTTTATACTAATTTTATAAAAATTATAATAAATTAATATTGGGGAGTTTATTCTCTTATAGATATTTTTTATATCAAATTGTGAATAGTGAATTTGACATGGCTATTTGACCCGTAATTTTTCCCAAATTTGAATTTTTCATGTAAAATTTAACTTGTCTATATTGGTTTAGCGTGTTCATCCTGACTTGTTAAAATTTCCAACATAAATTCACCGTCTTTCTCTAAAACCTCCAAAACATTGAGGTCGAGGCTAATCTCCACGTCTACACTCTTCCCTCCATCCTTATCCAGGTACAAGAACACCATTCCATCCAATTTGTTATTGATCCCACTCCTCACCCTCTCAGGTTTGCCCCACCCAAAGTTGACTTCGTACACCCGGAACCTCAGCGAGCTGCCGACCGCCGCACAATTCATTCCAGCGTCCTTGAACTGGAACAGCTTCGGCGAGGCCTCAAATTCCTATGATCGGCCGGCAATGGCAGCTGCATTGCGCGAGTCAATCGCATTTTGGGCAAGGTTAGCCCCGAATTGGGGAGGGCGGGCCAGCATCCCGTGGCGATCCCAGCGAGCACGGCTTGAATTAAGTAACCAGCGTAGCAGTCCGGCATCGCGGGTTCAACCCGCTTTCGGCAGCCATAAAAATAATAAACACCGTAATGTCCTCGGGCTCGAGTCACGGCCAGCCAAAGGTAGTGATTGGAACGTGGAGAAGGGCCTTGACTCCTCCGGCCTGTTGGCATTGGCCGCAGCCATTATCTTGTCGATTGTGGCCTGGGAGAACTGGAAGACCCTCTGTGGGAGGAGGAGGTCCGGTGGGAATCAGGCGGTTGTGCCGCCTTTGGCCGCCGGAATGGGGAAGTCCAGCTCACACGAGTGGAACGTGCTTGGGCCCGATCGTGGGACGGAACCATTGAGATGGTGTGCTTTGCCACGCCAAATTTCGACCCATGAACTCACGAAATGCCGCGTGGATATCCATCAAGAATAAGTTGGTTGAGAGAGCACACACAACCGCCAATCCGTCTTTAAGCTTTGTGAACTATTAATGTGAGGCTACGTTAAAACTGTTACTAGCCAATGAAAAACATTAGGGTCCACAGAATCAATGTCCAATAAATAATTTAGGAATCTACTTCGGCCAAAATCAGTCAGATTTCACATCCAATAATTCCTACTTCGAATTGTACTCGTGACTTATAGTAGACACATATGTGGGTCCTAACCATTCCACGGCCTTTAGTGTGATTCAACGAGACACGGACCTTGCAAAAATGCTTTAACTTGATGAAGCATAATTGAGATATTGATGCTCCAATAAAGCTTCCAATCAATGTTTAATGTATGACACTCATAGAAAAAATGTCCAATAATGACACTCGCCTAGAAAAAATATTCAATATATGACACTCATCTAAAAACTCCACCCTCATACATGTGAAAAATTCTATCCAAATTTGAAAAACTCCACTCCAATATAAGTAGAAAATTCCACTCGTATAAGTAATACTCTTCTCAATTACAAATCATAGGCAAAAAGTAAAGAAAGATAGGAAATTAACTAATATTGCTCTTGTCAAAGAACCCAAAATCATGTCTTCTTTTTATAATAAATAATTTCTCTTTCTTCTATCACGTGCACTACCAATGATGGTTATGTTTAGATCTATATCCTCTCGTGTCTCTCTTAAGAAAGAACACTTCATGGAACTTTTCCCAAGAGAAAGCATACCCAACATATATATCCAATTACATATTTATAAATTAGAGATACAAGACCACCTTTTAAAAATAAAAATTAACTCCAAATATTACCCCATGAGCATTAAAAGTGTCACCAATGAGTGCATTATTTGTATTCCACAATTCTCCTTTAATTCTTCATGCATCTTTAAATATCTTCGTATCTCCATGTCTTCTTATGTGATTGAGCGTTTTCTCATAAGAGAGAATTTTTTAACATTCTCCTTTTCCCGTGAGAAATACCTTGAAAAATCTTTTATTTTGTACTGTTATCAAATAATTGTCGAATTTGATGCACCATTGTGATCATTTGTTGATCACAATTACATGAGGAGAAAAATATTTCAACACATCTCCCCTCCCAACTCATGTGCACTACTCTTTTTCTTCCCTGATTAAAACATTGACAAATCACCAACAAACCTTAAATGAACTCCCGTAATCTGCTCCAAAAACCAAAGCTCTGATACTACTTGTTAAAGGCTGTCAATAACCCACTTGTTGAGATCTTCAATCACCAGACATAGCACATAACAATTTATTAAGAAAATCTCTACCACAAAATACTATGATTATAAATTTCTTTTACAACCATAGTGAAACCCGAGGGGAAACCCTCACAATACATGAGTGAACTCACTCGCATACATGAGTAAACTACTCCCAATATATGTGAAAACTTTACCCCAATACATGTAAAAACTTCAAAGCTAAATGTGAAAAATTTCACCCCAACATACGTAGAAAACTCCACCCAAATGTGAAAAACTTCACCCCAATGCATGTGAAAAATTCCACCTATATAAGTAATACTATCTTAATTACAAATTATAAATAAAAGGTAAAAAATAAGAAATTAACTAACGTCGCTCTTGTTGAAGAATCCAAAGCTACGTTTTTTGTACTTTGAGCGTTAGAATCCTCATTAATGAGCTTATTTTTTATACTTTACAATTCTCTTCAAATTCTTCATACATATTTAAATATTTTTGTGTCTTCGCAACTTTTTATGTGATTGAACACTCTTATGGGAAGTAGTATCTCTAACAAGACCCATAAAAGAGATTTGAAATAGGTTTCGTATGTCTCTTTTAATCTAAAAATTAGCTTAGAAAATAAGATTTTTTCATTAGCTTATATATAACTCAATAGTCACCCCCAAAATTGATGTGAGAATAACCCAACAATTCTCTTCCTCACACATGAGACTATCTGAATCATCTTTATCTCACACATGATAAATCAACATGTTATAATTAAGTTCCAAGAGACTCTAATAATAGCTAATCAATTCTTATCATGAGGCCCTTCACTCATCAAATCACACAAATCATCTCCCCTCACATATGCAAGAGATGACATGTTATAGTGAGGTTTTAGGAAACTCTAATTTGAATTAACTGGCTTATCATGTGGCAAATCAGGGCAATACCAACTAAAACCCACTTGACTTTGATACAATTGTTGGGACCTTCGGACCCCTTTTAGGGACCCCTAAAGGGGACTTGAAACATCTTTTATAGGTCTCTTTTAATTCAAAAGTTAATTTAGAAAATAAGATTTTCTCATTAACTTTATACAAGTCACTATCATCCCTAGAATTGATACGAGGTTAACCCAATAATTAATAAATGGTGGACAATACCTTAAATCTAGAGAAGAGAAATTAAGAGGCACCCTCAACAGTACAGATAGGATAGGGCGGTAGAAGCCTTCAAGGTTGAGCACGCCGGTGAAGAGCACAATCTCTTGTAGTATAGTGGACGGCTTCCTTATTATGGAGAATATATATAGGTCTTCTTCCGAAGGATATTTTAGAAATTTCACTCTAATTAATTATTTAAATCTTAATACGGTTTATATTTATCTAAGAGGGATGTCATCCTCCTAATACCACCTTAAATAAAGTCCTAACCTCCTAAAACACACTCTCAAACTTTCCTAATTCACTTTAATTTTGTCACATAAAAATCTACATATTTTATGGACTTGTAAAAAATTAATTTCATTTTTTCACATCATTATCTATTAATTTGGCTTCAAAGTCAACTTGAAACTGTTATATTTTATTCTCTAGAGTATCGTTTTATTTGATTCTTTTTTTTTGTTGGATTCCTTAAAATGCTTAGTTTATTATCCTAAAATTTTAGAACTTTTTGACTTATATTCAAAGAGAAATAATTTTTTTAAGATGATTATTAAATTTTTCTAAATCTCCATATGTGAATTTTCAAAGATCATATCTATTCTTTTATTTATAATTAAAGATTTTATTCCTTGGTTTATATTCAATATTAACCTGAATAACATACTCACTTAATTATTTATTTGGTCTAACCCTCTTAATTAATTTTTTTAATTTCATAAATGATCACGTAAAAATTTGACCCAATTACGCTCTAACCATTCTCGAGTACGGGCACTGAACTTGACTTGAGGGTGTGGGTGTTCACCCTTTGGAAAAACTAGATGGCACTTGCCACAGGGTCACACTTAGCTCCAACTACCCTGTTTGGGCGCAGGACAGCTAGGGATAACCGCCTACCGACCGTTCTATGAGCTATACCCGAAACAGCACCCAACCGCACGGGTGCCCACGCTTCTTGAAAACCAGAAGGCGCTCGGGCGCCTGGGCACCAAAAGGGAGCGCCAAGATATTCCTTCTGATCTTAAAACAATACCAACAATAGGTTGGTTTAGTTTGCCCAGAAAGCAAAATTTTCCAATAGTAAAACTTGATGTGCGTGGGTGAGTATTGTGACTTGTGGGTATTAAACTCATGCTTTGGTACTTGTTTGTTTGAATATGGGAATTACGTGAAGAAGTTGGTTACAGTGACAGATCACGAGGATCTAGGCACTTAATTAGCATCTTCATTGCACTGAATTTTGCAGTTAACGGAATTACGTGAACATGCTCACGTTGCTGCAACCACTCGTCCGTGGATTTCTTTTGTGAGCAAATATGTACATATATGAATATTATTACTCTTCTGTAATGAACACTAGTCAATAAGCTGTTTCACACACTCAATCTCATGTTGCAATGCGAAGAATTTGTCGGGGAAGCAAATGAAGCGATGGTTGTGGGGTTGGTCATTCAAACAACCTCTTAATTAATATTCACTATAAAACGGTGAATTGAAATAATTTGCCAGTGAAAACAAGTTTCTTTTATTTTTCTTTTTTTGCAAATTTAAATTACAATGAACATTTTTTACCCCAACGCACCAAAATCACAACATTTTGGTTGTGTGCAAGGTTAACCTGCACTGTACGAAATTGTCTGATGCAACCGATCAATAAAATCAAAAGCCAAGAATAAGTCAATTTACATAACACACGCTAAGAATATTATTAAGTATACGGAATTAGCATCAACTTTCATCGTCTGTTATGTCCTTGTTAGGTGATGTCTTTCCGTGGCCAAGTCATGCGGAAGCAAGAGCAGTTAATAATCGCCGGTGGCCAACCAGAAATAAAAAACTAAAACCCATGCATTCAACAAGATGGCTGCACATTGACGATAAGTTATCAAACTTGTAACACAAATATATGGCTACCACCAACACATCGTATATTGTTGATCATTGAGGTTTTCCCCAACCATCCAACTAAAACGCGCAGTTTCTTTCGTAACAGTGTAAACTGCCTTCTTATCAGTGTAAGATGCGTTACTGCCAACCACCACCCAGAACTGTTTGCAAGGATTATATGCTCGCGTTAACGAGAAAATGACACTTTGGGCTATGTATTAATAATCAGGTAGCAAGTTTTGTGGTCTTAATTCATTGAAGGACATTGAATCGAAAGTTAGTTTCATTTGATTCCTTTAAAAAGGCAACTTAAGCAGAAACCAGGGGTTTTCATACTCCATTGATAGCAGCATCGTTGAAACTTGAAAATTACATTCTATGTTGCTGACAACATTCGATGGAAGGAGAAGACTCTTCCCTGGCTAGTGATTACCACATCGCATCCTCCACTCCACTCAAGCAATAAGCATACATTCTATGTTCGAAAGGGCGCTCCACAGGGAATGGGAATGTACCATGAGAATAGCTAAAAGGTCAACCTGTTTCAAATAAATATGCAACATACACTCTAGCAAAGCAATGGATTGACTTGAACAGCTCAGATAAAATAGTAGGGAGATTAAGACCAAGCCACATCTTGTGTAGAATTAGCTAAACACAATTTTTTTCATAATGCAGCTAAAGCATAAGGTTATAAAGAAAAGTAAATTCCAGCTTGATGTACTGACCTGCTTGTATACGAGCCCTTTTGTCATTCGCGTTGGTGCATCTTAATCCAAGAGACCACATCGCAAGATGACACAAAATTTATAACATCAAGTTGCTGAAATAAAAATTATACAAATAGAAAGAAGACATAGACAAAGGGGATTGTGTGCCATGTTCAGTTATCCATATTATCCCTTTGCCTCCATCTCTAGATCACGCCTCAACCCTGAATGTCACAATCCGCATACATATAAAACGAAATCAGGAATGAAAAATTATCTCTAAACTTTCCTCCACCACAAGGCTCATCACTGTAGCCAAGGGTAAAAGGCGCTTCAGATCACCACACAGCAACAGCTTCAAGCCATTATTCGAGCAGACCTCACATACAGGCTGTCAACAACCTTGCCAATGTTAGAGATGGTTTCCAGTGCTGCAGGGTATATAGCGTCAGTTTTTGGATCGTCAAAAACGATGAGGCACCCAGCCCCCTGATCTAGTGTTCCTGCAAATTTCTTGTCTAAAATCATTTGCGAAAGCTTCTTCTCCACATGATCAACAGGTAACTCAATCAGCTCTGCAATGTGTGCTATCTCAACCCTAGAAAATGGCTCAATCAACCTGCATAAATTTTGGTCCAACAGGGTATCATAAAGAGATGATAGATGTCGGTGAACAATTGGATCTTCCTCTAGCTGGGCCTTGTAGTTTCGTAAAGCAGTTTCAAATAAGTTTAGGGACCGCCTGGAGTGGGCATCGGCAACAGCCTTCATGGCATCGAGTTCTGGTCCAACATAGCGTAAACCAGCCTTTGAAGATATTATTCCTGCAACATCATCAGCTTGGTTGACCATTATTTTGCACAAGAGCATGTACTTCAGGCTAAAAACTGCCCGTGGATCATCCAGTGCATTGAAAGCTTCAAATGCTTCGTAGAAATAGCTGTAAGCAGTCTTATAGTCTTTCTCTTCAGCATGGAGTATCCCACTTTGCAAATCAATTGTTCCCTGCTGAGCAGGAGGAACATAAATGGCATTTGCAGCAGTTCTAGCAGCAGTAAGGGCCGACTTTGCCTTTGGCAGATTTCTCAAAGAAAAATGGAGCTTACTCTCCAATAGATTGATATCCACCAAAAGAAGCTTATCATCTAACCTTCGAACCTCCTTGACTAGGTTTGATATAAGGGCCAGAGCTTCTGAAAATTCTTTGTTCTCCATTAAAAGAGCCGCCAATCTTGCCTCCACACGCTGCCTTAGAAAAGTACGCTTCTCTGCACGAGTCCAGTCAACCATTTCCCTGCAAAGGGATATTTGAAGCGCAGAAGTACCAGGGATCTTTGCCACTTCATCAATTATTCCCCTTACTATTTTTGCAGTTTTGGCTTTAGGAATAAGAGAAAAGAATGGTCTGAGTTGTGTCAGAAGACTTCTCAGCTCCTCAGCTTTACTTTCTTGGCGCAGCAATTCCGACAGAGCAGTAATAGCACTTTCCTTTGTGCGTAGAACTTCAGAAGAAGCTGACGGGTCAGCAAGCATGCTATAAAGAATAGATATTGCTTCTGTGGAGCTTTTAGCTTCTTTGGCTTGAGCAAGTGACTCAGTGTTGGCAGGAAAGAAAGAAGATGCCATCACTAAGGCTATAAGAATTCAATCCAACAAAATAAACAAGAAAGAATCAGTAAACAGGAATTAAAGAACCATGTGAAATAGTTGGTGTTTCTTCTTTGAAAAAATAAATAGATGCATGTATATTGTCAAGCATTAAAAGACAAAGCAACAGCATATAATCCAGGTTATCAAATCATCAATAAGGAACAAAAAACACTAAAATATTTCAACCAAAATCATCATATTCTGACTTCCATAAAGATTTAAATACAGAAGTTTCAAAAAGCCTGTGATATTACAATATTTTACTCCATTACCAATTTTCAAAACACAAACAGCACAAAAAAACCATCTTTAAGCATAATACAATTATGAAATCGTCAGTATTCCCAGCTACACTGTCTTATTGGAACAGGGATTCCTATTAATAGACAGATAAGGAAAAAAGAAGTCATATATACTCTTGAAGCCATCACTGCTAAAGCAAATGCAAAGCATCTGCCATCATAAAAAAAGATGAAATCTAAAACACTGACATAGATACTAGGGGAAAAGGTGGACATGCTGTTGATAACATCAGATCTCAGTAGATATACATCTAATATCTTAAGTGTATTCCTGCTGTTTAATTCCCTCTTACATATCGTAATTTTAGGATTTATTACCGCAGCACATGCTCAGTATAAACATACTTGTGTTTCCAAAATATGGAAAAAATAAAAACAGACAAGCTAGCTATCTAATTAGACCTGGAATAGTTCAAAAGACAAATATGGAAATCCATACAAGTAAGATATCTAAGCCAAATACACCTTTTCTCTAGTTCTAAAAGGCAAGCAGATAATGGTATAGTGCACGTTGTAAGGTTTTCAAGCAAAATCAACCTCATCATGTAAAAACCCATGACTCAAATCAAAGTTTTACATTAGCGAACCAGTCGGTTCGAGTTGAATCAATTTCATGGCCCGCATGCTGAGCCAAGGTTAGTTGTACGTTATGAGTGATAAGAGTTAAGGTGTAATCGAATATATGATGATAACGTCAAAAAATTGAAGAGAAACGAGTTATCAGAGTATATAACATTATGTAATTATTTTTTTATATTTAATCGTAAAATTATTTTCAGGGCGAATAACACATTAGGATGCATTATATAGCTATTTGGATGTATATTAATTATAGAACATGTCATTTTGATATTATGGAGTGTAATATATTTTATAATATTTTTTCACATTTTCTGATTTTTTAAATTTATTAAGAGTTATTTATTATTTTTGACTCGAGTCGGAGTTAAGCCAACTTTTATTCACGAAATTGCCATCTGAAACCCTCCCAATACTAGCCGCCCGGCGCCACTTCGATTCACGCCATCGGTGCCTCCTCTGGCTACCGCACCGCCGCCAGACAAGCCGATCGGCCTTGGCCGACTTGCCGCCTCTATCGACGACCATTGCCGCCGCTACTGCCCTCACCACCACTATAGTTGGGTCAAGCTCGCCAAGCTGACGCCAACCCATAGCCCCAATCGCCTCACCAGAAAAGTCGACAAAAAATCGCCAACAAGCCGCAACCACTGGAACTTGCCGAAAACTCAGATTCACTAAAATTCACCAAAAATTGCTAGATTTTCACCGAATTTGTCCAACTAAACCCAATCAAACATCAGACGCCACCGGATGCCAAATTCAAGCCTCAAATCGTGCGACAAACCCTACTCATTGCCAATCACTGACAACAAGAGATATAATTAGCTACGACCTAATTAATTAAAATTGATATTTATTAACATAACATGCTAGGATTTGATTGATTGACATAGCAAATTATTTTGATTATAAATAAATGAATTTGTATGATTTGAATTGTGTTGAATAAATGTTAATGACCTAATTAGGTAAATTAAGTATAAGTTTTTAATTAATTACCCTGTAATTTAGTTGATCATGATGTGACTTGATGTGATGAGTGCCTTGATGTGAGTGTGATATAGGATGTGTGAAAGCATCATAGCGGGCCTTAGCTTTTAGTTTTGACGTGTCAGTACGGAGTAGAACTCTGCCTTGGTGCATGGATAAGATTGGAGTTTCTACGAGATCCATTTATGACTCACTTCTAGTTTGACTCCTTCACTCTATCGTGCTTTGTTTTGACAAGTATGCGGACATGTGGAGTGGTGGATTTATCACATCTCACTCCACATGGGCTATTTAGTCGTACAAATTTTTTAATTAATAACCCTCAAGGATGAGATCCCTCAAGTTTATTTTTAAAAACTCATGTTCAGATCATGTTGCCTTCGAGCTTAAAATATTAAAATCCCTACCCAAACTTATGTACATATAGTTTTATCGGTGTTTTCAAGTGAAATGTGAGACAAAAGAAAGTCGACTCACGTGAACCGCAAGCGGGCATGCCCCAGTCAAAGGGAGCTTTGGATTGGTAAGTAGGCCATTCCATTCCTGAGGGATCCTAACAACTCTACAATTGAGTTCGTCAAACCTGGAGAAGTGCGAAAGATTACAAGTACTACAATGCAGCGCATGTTTAGACTTGTGGATTCAAAGGGTACTAAAGGCACATACATGAGACTACTCGGTTTATGTTCTCAAGGCCATAAGTGATACAGAAGATATCAAGGGTTGAAGGAAAATTGATTTTTCCGCACAAGGGATAGTTTTAAAATTTGTCGAGGTATGAGATAAGTCAGAATAGGACACTATTGAGCCAAGGCCAACGGCTCCTAATTAGCACCCTTATAAGAGTAACTATAAAAAAATATATGAATAATTTTATTTAACAAGATAGTCAGATCTCCTATGTCAATTTGATTATTAATTATTTCTGAATCATTATTGACATTTTAGTATTATATACTTAAGTAAGAATATACCGAGGGGCCGTGATTTACCATGCACACTTGTCCTTGCCAAATGAATGAAAATTGTTGTGTGATGAAGTGTTGCAAATAATTGTGAATTAAATGCTATAACATGTTATTGCAAGAATTGTTATGTGAACCTATGAAATGAACTATGAATGATAGTTATTATCGGTAGAATTGTATAGGATGATCAAATGGTGTCACGACCTGACACAACAACATAAAGATGGTTATAATATGATTGTGTGAGAAAAGAAAAATATTTTGACAATGTTTTAAGTTTTTATCGTTATATATATATATATATGTGTGTGTGTGTGTATATATATATATATATGTATATTATTTATTGTTGGCAGGGTGGTCTGGTAAGTTAAAAATTGTTATTTTTCAAACTTTTCACATGTTTATTTTATTTTGAATATGATTGCATATCATAGCATTTATTTAAATCAACATTAGAACATAAACATTTCATCATGCATTATATGTTCACATCACCGTCTTGAGACGTGAGGTTAAATCCAGGTTGACTTAACCAAATTAAGTAGATTATCGAACCGTTCGATCGCATGTAGCATTTTCAATTTAGTTCGTACGTGAACCGAATCAGGGTGTTACACATCAAGAGAGGAATTTCTGCTGAATAGGAATCAGTGCCTTACAAATAAAATAAAAAGTACCTTATATCGCGAACTACCATCTACCACAGACAAGGTAAAAAATCGATTGAACGAAATCTAATCTAATTAAATTTTGCCCTTCCAGCACAAAAAGAACCAGTAGACTGCTACTTTCAGCGCCAGTCAGAGCAAAAACGATTTTTCATAAAAAAAATAAAGAAACGTGAAGGCAAATGCCTAAAAGAATAAATCAGCATATCAGAGAACAAGAAGAAAAAGTACTTCACATCGTTCATTGGAGATAGGACCAAGTCTTTCATATAAAACAAGGTAAAGGGGTGACAAAGAAGGTAAATCAAAAGGAAAAAGCTAGCTAAGTTCTTCCACTGGAGTCAGGATTTGATGATCAAGTTTCAAGCTTTCATAAAAACGGCGTTCATTTCAAGTAAAAAGAGACTTAATATCTTTGCTTTTGCTAAGAAACTGGGTAGAATGCTGGAAAAAGCATAAAATTTGCACACAAAAAAAATTAAGCAGATGCATCTAAATTCAATTTCCCCAAACTCGCTCGTTACATGCAAACACAGACATACAGCAATTCAAGACACAAACAACAAGTGAGGTCTCGCCTACAAGCAAATAATAAAAGGGAAATCATATCTCCTTTCAACAACAATCATTAACACCATTTCTAACAAACCATCCAACCATAAACCCTAGATTTTCACCCATGAGAGAACGAAACGGCAAAATAACTCTCCACTCCCCCAAAACATAAAAAGAATGTAAATTTCCACGAAAAAAAGAAGAAAATCCGCCCCGCACAATCACTTCGACCATGGAAGGATCTGGGGTGGCGTCTATCCCCGGGTACGAGGATCAACCGCCAACCAGACCAAGAACAAAGCCACTGCTACAAGGAAATCACAGGTAGGGACGCCGAGAGAGAAAGAGAGAAACGAAGAGGAGAAGAGGAGAAGAAGAAGAGGAAAAGAGGTCGTACCGGCGGCAGCAACGTCGGCCGGCGTGGAGCGGCGGCGAAGAGGAGCGAGATTTCTTCGAAGCCACTCCAAGTCCAAGAATAAAGAGTAACGGCACTCTAATAAACAACGTTGTCCGGATTGTATTTCACGTTTTTGGGCGGGTAGTAAGGTGCCCAATTAGGAAGCATAATGCCCTTGTTTGGCCATATTGGGGCCCAAGTTTGTGCCCAGGCTGGGTTTATTGAATGTATCATGAACAAAATTGACAAATAATATGTTTAAATTTTTTACTAATGATGTAATTGATAATTTTAGTGGTTTTGGGGGAGTTATTAAAAGTTATAATCAGTGTGTAATGGAAATAACTAACTCAAATCAATAAGATTATCAATTTCATCACTGAGATATATCATTGACCTTTTGGAATACTTATGTAAGAATTACCAATTAATTATCTCCTCGGGGAAAAAATTAAAGCAATAGAAAAAGTTCTTGACGCATTTTACACCTTCTGTGTTTTATCTTTTTGGCTTGAGCTCATTTTATGTCTATAAATTTTCAATTTCCGAATTTCTTTAAGAGCTGGTTTGGTTCCCATACGTATCCAGATGAGAATATGATCCGAGTCCAATTACACGCCAAGCAGCAACCTTCTTTATCACGTTCTAACTAAAAAATAAACATCCACTCGTTGATCCCTAGTGATAATTTCCCAGGAACATATCAGATTCCAAACGATAGCAGTAATCGGAATAGTTGCAAATAAACAAAAGACTAATTTTTAGAGCCTCTAAAGCTCATCTTCACGATGCTTCATCCTCTCATCAGTTGCTTGACTTCTCTCTTTCCTAAGCCTATCAATCACTTCCACCAATGGAGGGTCTTCGGGTCTTCGATACAATTGATCGCCTATCTTCACTTCATATGCTTCCGGCTGGCTCAAAATAAAATCCTTGAACTGCCAACAGCATGCAAGGGATAATTAGCTTGCTTGCGACAGATCAACAAAGAGACCATTTCAAGTTGTCTTTAACTTTTCCTTTTCAGATGACACACCTACCAGTAGTTGTTAATAACTTAACAGTAGTTGTTAATAGAAGCATTAACCAAAATTGAAATCGGCAAGGTTTTTCCTCCATAACAGAAATAGAAGTTAAATGTAACGCTCCTGAATCCAGAAGACGTCCCTACCTCTTCGGCATCTTGCACACGTTCCAAGTTGAACATGACTGTATGAAGATCAATGCCCGTGAATTTTACCTCCATTGAAGCAGTCCGGATGGAGAAGGACCAGATGACAAGATCACAAAAAATTAGGTTAGTAAACCATGATCAATTCCGCCCACCCTGGTGGACTGGATGGAGTGTGAAAGTTTATACCTGCAATGTCTTGTCTAACATCAAAACTTCATAATGCTGACCACATTAACGCGTATCTTATATAAACAACACTGACCCTACTTTCAGAGCTCGATTGAAAAAGTTGATTAACTTCAAGAAAAAACAAATATCAATATACAGGTAAACAATTTTATTGGAGAAGACTGGGTATACTGAGATTAAAAATAGGCTAACAGTGATTTTCAAGAAATGAATCACCAAATATATATCAGAGAAAACTTGCTCATTACAGGGGGAAAATTTGTAAGGAATTATGTCATCTACATCTACACAAGGGAGCCACAAAATCCTTTAAGAACTTTGGTCCTCGTCACCAACAAAATTAAACAGTTCACATAAAATGCATCAAAAATTTTGTTGACAAAATAATAATAATAATAAACCCAAATGCTGTTGTTATATAGACCGCACCATCACAGCATCCACGCAAGTTTGTGCCTCACAAGATGTAGGAAACCTCATAGCAAACTTTTGGACCTGAAAATAAAATTTCATACACAAATTATTCCAAAGTTCCAAAGCGTAAGCAAAAAACAGGATGTGCAGCACCAATCTAGAACGCTGTTCAGCAACTCAATGACTAAACCGATAGGGATAACACAACACGGCGCAACAGTGTAGAATAAAACCATGACATGATGGTAAATATACCAATATTCCTAAAACTCACTCCGCTTTGCAGACGAGAAGCAAATGGTCTATCAAAGTATGAGCAAACAGATGACTACAGAACATTACTATGTTCGAAATTTCATTAAAATAGAAATGGATAAATTAGCTCCCTAGGGACTTACATGGTCACCAGAATCCCTAAAGCTTGCGAACACGACCCCTGCTCCCACGCATGGAGCAATCCGTAGCACACGCCACCCACGGCCATGAAAAGTTCAGACAAGAAAGAAAGTGCTCTTCCTGCGCAGCAACCACCACGAGATTAGGTAAAAGCATAGTAGATTAACCATGTAACAAATCATACCAAAGTAGAAAAAAATCTGGAGCATCATTGAAGAAGAAGCATATATTATCAGACCAAAATGTAGAAACACGATAAAGAGTATCTGCTTTCATTTCTGACTAATAAAGACGAACGACTCAAAGGGAATAAAGAGGGAAAGGGATCGAAAACATGGATTTGGATAAGAGCCCCGAGGGCGAGCTCACGGGGAATTTGCTGTTGAGGACGACGACGACGACGGTGGCCAGCCGGCCGGGGAGGAGGTGGAGCGCAGCGGAGCGGGCGGACTTCAACCACGTACCTCTCCCCGTCGCCTCTATCTTGGACCGCTTCGCCGGCTTTAGAAGGGCTCACGGCAACGGCGAGGGGGGAGGGGAAGAAGCGCGCGAAATGAACCGCCACACGAGGAACCTCTCCGGTGCGGTCGCAGCCAAGGACCATGCCGCGCAGGCGGCCGAGCCGACCTTGGCCGCCGGCATTGTTGCTTGGCCGGCAAGGCGGAGCAGGGCGACGGCGGAATAGGCGGACCGTTCTTGGATGGAAAGGTAAGTATTCATACTTATGGTTAAAATATAAATCTTATAAATCTGCTCACAGTCGTTGTAATAATGTAACGTATAATTTTTGTTTAAAATTTTATAAATTCAAGAAAAAGTCTGTAAAAATCGTTGACTCATCTGTAGAAGAAAACCACCTTTCTACTAGTGCGATAACACACAGCGTTGCGCAGACTTTATATATAATTATTTTAAAGATGGTAACTCATGCAAACAATATTAATTTTTTCATCAATTAGTTATTTAAATTTATAATATATTAATATATATTTAAGTCTGACTTCTACTAAGTAATTTTTTATGAAAATTTCATTATAATATTTTTTATTATAACTAGTATATAATTTAAACTCCCAAAAAGCACATAATAAATCATAATACTTTTTAATTTTTTCATTTTTTTTAAAATTAAAATTTTTTTAACACAATTCTAAAAATGAACAATTAATTAATCATATGAGTTATCTTATATTTTATAATTTAGTATAATTATTTCATTATTTTTTAATAGAGGAAGGATGCTTGATGGAAGGAATGCCAACAGAAGAGAAAATGTATGATGGAGAAAATTATGTATTATATAATATTTTCAATACAAAATTAAAATAATCATAATTATTTTTATTTGTTACAGTTAAAATAAAAAATAAGTTGTAGTTATAATTAAATTACAAATCTTATATAAAAGCAGACCGAAGTACGATGTTATAAATTAGAAAACTATTCGTTGGGTTATTATTGTATAAATTTTATAAAAATAGATTTCAACCCTTAATAAGGCTTAAGACAGGTAACCTTATAGAATTTCATCACATATACATGTTGATTCATACTAGTATATATAGACTCTTAAACTTAACGATCCTATATTATCACCTTTAGTCGCAACAAAGACAAAACCTCTCCTACGACTACGAGTGGTGACTTTAAAATGTTAATAATCACTCTAATTGTAGAAGAGGCACACCTTCGTTACAGTTTTGAAGCTACATATTATGACATGAACATTTTATTACTACTTAGTAAAAGTGATTTATTACATTTTTTTATTTCTTATATACGGATGAATGCAAAGAATTTAAACAATGGTCGTGGTTACCTGTTCCACATAAATGGCATATGCAAGAAAATTATAAAATAATTAAACACAATGTCATCGGATATCAGGGCATCAAACCCTAACACCCGGACTTCACATGGGTCTTTAAGCGGTATGAACCGTATGCTCCTCTTACTCACATTTTTTTATCACACATATAACTGCAACAAATATGTTTTGCGTACTTGATAAGCTCCTCATCGTGTTCCAAGATTCTGAAGTTTATACCATCCAGACGATGGTTAAGGTGCCCCAAAGTGTGTATGCGCTACAATAATAATGTAATGATATATAAAACACACATGCACAAGAACAATCAATTAACTTATCTTGAATCCTATAAATTTATATAACTTAGGGCTTATTCCGTAAAATACTACATCCCAATTTCATATTATATTAATTCAGTAATTAACGCAAATACAATACGAAATACCCCGCCATAAGCCTTCCGATCTGTCCACCTACGCCGGTCAAAAGACTAATCACCTATATATATTAGAAAAAAATGTTAGTAATCAAGGAATTGATTAGTGGTCATGTAGAGAGTAGAAATATAGCATTAATGGAAAATGAGTATCTAAACACTTACTAATAGTTGTAAAAATTTCCAGAATCATACAGGGTGGTAAAGCAAAAGCGATGCAACCACATATCATATTATAATTGCCTACAAAAAGGACATTTTACATACATATAAATATTGATATATTGCTTATGCCCTTAGATCTTTTATATATCACCCATTACAACACCCATGTGGCTCAAAACCAATGTGTCATAATTTTCATAAACGCACCACATTCACAATACTTTGTATACATTGCATTACTTAAGGGTAGAAGGGGAATTAGTGCCCTTTACATAACTCCATACTACTCACTCTTTTATTTGTGAAATCCGTAAGAATGTGTGTACTTATATAATAGGCTTAAGGAAGAGGTTTATATTATATATTTATTGAACTTCAATTCGAAAACTAACAATAGATCTTATCTTTGTAGTTTTATTAAATTTGTGATAAAATGTGACTAAATGACTGGGTATCGAAGGGACCCGATTAAAATGCCGTTGATATCGTCCTATCATTTAAAATGCAATTAAACATGACACTCAAGAGCCAAACATAAGGGTAGAGCAAAAGAGTCCTGCGAACCTGGATGAATAGGGCCTTACATCCTTAATCGATGAGTTTAACAGCGTAACCTAACAAGAGATAGAATCTAAATCATTATCGGATCACATCGGCACATAAGATAAGGCAAAGCATCTACATATGCACAACATATAAAATTTAATTAACTTACTTATTTTACTTAGTGATGGGTTAAACCTCATTAGGTAGTTTAATTTAATGTTTGGGGTTACAATTCTACCTAGTGAATGATTTCATACTTAGGGTTTTATTGTTAAACTTAACCACACAATTTTTTGAACACACCAAATGTTATCCGATTAAGCTAAAATTTGAACCCTTAGTTCTAGACACCCTAAGGGTCTGCCATAAATATTAATAAGTGATAATTTATGGATTATCATGTTGATTGAGGTTAATTAAGGTCGGATTAATGTACTGTGAACAATACACCCCATTATTGCATACAAATTTCAAAATTTTAGCCCACGGGCCTGAGACGCCCAAATGGGTTTGGGTCAATTGGAATAATTAAATGACACTTGAAAGTTTAACCCATTCAGATTTCATATCCAATTTCCTATAATTGGACCTAGGTGAATTTTTTAATCTGGATTACAAATTCAACCAATATCATAATTAATCTGACCTTGGTAGAATTAGAAATTTCTACATAATTACCTACTTACCCAAATGCTCTAAAAATTTACAAAGATATTATTAGAACGTCTATTACTCGTAGTAATCTATTTCATGATTTTGATACTACTTGATTTATTTTTAACGGATTTTCTAATTGACTTCACAGAAAAAAGATTAGAAATCCAAGTCTTGTGTACTCTAGAAGTATGAGCCCATTATCCATTAGAATGAATTTTTTTAACTCCAAAATTTACATGTTTTTAGTATACAGTTAGTGAGTTATTAGATAATTTTTATGTGGTCTTATAGTTAACTTGACACCTAGCTCAAAATAGAATATAGACAAATACATCAGAAATAGAATAGGTACACACTATGGTTTAACAATTTCGTTTAGGACTTAATTAAGGTCATTTTAGCTTGGTCATTTTATGAGATGATTTTAAAATCAAGAATAACAGATGAGTATCAAGTATATTATGAAATGATAACCACAACAAGGTGTAGAAATTGGGTAAATGGACGATGGGGTCACTAGAACCTTGAAAGCTGCCACCTTTCGTTTGATTTTAGACCTTTTCATGATCATCTATGCCAAATTAGTTGATATTCTCAACATATAACTTGTAGATATATGTAGTTTGAAAATAAACATACCAAGATCATACAAATTAGACTTCTAAAACATAAGTTATGGATTTTATACCAAACTAGTACAGATCTAGACATACTGATGATTCAAAAATCATAACGTTTAATCTGGAAAAGAATATGACATGGAACCACCTCTCGTTAAGTTTTAACGGACATATATATATGTGAAAAATACCATAAAAATACAAACAACCACATCAATAGGTAAACAACAAGAGAACTTCTAAACCATAACTAAAAATGGAAAGAAACATACAACAAACGAGCCAATGCGAGATCATTTGGAGTTTTCCCACCCAAGTCCTTCAACTCTTAAAGTGAAAGACACAAGAATGCTCTCCAAAGCTGAGAGGAAGTGCAAAAGGGATGAAATGGCTGAGAGGATGCTGGGGGTGAGTGGAGTGGTTGGGTTAGAGTGAAAAGGTGAGGTTTTATAAAAAAGGGTGATTCGCTATGCGATCTCATAGGCATGGGTGCCACACCTAAAGAGGTGTGTTGGGATTTGAATTTTGAAAAGAAAAAGAGGGAAATGATTTGGTGATTTATAAAATAAATGAATAAGTACAACATGAAATTTTTTTCTAAAATAAGGCAAACCATTGGTGTAAGGACGCTTTGACAACGTCTTAGCTTATGTGATCTGAACTTGAGTGTCAATTTCAAACTTTATTTAGGTGCAAGGGCGTTGGCACAATGCCTTTTGTGTCTAGTTATTATTTATATTATTTTAAGTTTTTTCAATAGAAACATGCAAAATAAATATGACCACAACACACGAAAAGTGACTAAGACACGCAGGGACTTGATCTTAAAGTCTAACTAGACTCGACTTGACCAAACTAAACATAAAAAGGTCAGACACATAGAGTCTGATGGGGGCAACAAAGTCGAAGGAGATAAGATTAGGGTAACTCATACAAACTTACATATTATATATAAATACGTGACAAAAGGGTAGGGCAAAAATAGGGACTCAGTACTAGCTTTAGATTAAAAGTGGGAGAATTAGCTAATTAAATTTTAAAAAAATCTTTAAAATATAATAAAAATACCTCTTAACATTTTAAATCTTGCTAACCTTAGAATTTTGTAAAAAACAATAAAAATACGTTTTAAGGAAGAAAGTCATAATTTCAACCCTGGCTAACCTTAATTTTTAAAGTCTTTTAATTATTTTAAAAGATATATTAAAAAATATAACTAATTATAATTAATTTTTTTATTCAAATCTGATTTAAAAATAAAAAATGTTAAGCACTCATTGGTTAAATGACTAGTACATGAACTTTGGGGGAAAAAACTCACCATGTCATACTCATGATTAAAGTTTTAAATATAACACAAATTATTATGTCCCATTATAGCGAGAGTCAATTAGATTTAATTGACTTGTATAATAATGGAGGGGCTTTTTTTTAAGGAAAAAAATGGGCTTTTTTGGTTTTAGAATGTGGACTTTTGAACAGGGCGAGAAGCATCGCCTGGCTTCATAGCCGGTGTCTCACTCCGCCTTATTATCCGTCGGGAAATCGGTATACCTCCCGGCCGGTCGAGTCGATGCTTCTCTTGGTTAGCCCTGTCCGACCTTTTTACTCTTCTTCAAGTTCTTGTTTCTTGGTACCCTGCTCTGGGTTTCGCCGGCTCTCTGTGAAATTTTCTTGTTGGTGTTTGTGGACAACTAGTTCGGTGATGAAATCTTTGATGTTGTAGAAAGTTGGAGGGTGGAGGCTGAGGTGGTTCGGATTCTTTGTTTTTGGGTGATTTTGTTTGTGCTTTGTTTATTTGTTATTCTTTTTATCTATTTTGTTGGAAGTTGCAGTAATTACGGTGGGGTTTTCTCAATTGAGTTGAATTAGGGGATGGTCATTTTTCAGAAATTCATTTACTTGTCTCTTGACAACATCTTGTTTTATCTATGTAATTATGATGCTTTAGTAGGATGTGTTGTTTTTTAGTTTCTATGGTCAATGCATTTTTTTTTTACTCTTGTCAATTGATAGGATGGCACCTTGGCTGGTAGCTATCCCATTTCTGTACTTCAAGTCACGCTCACTATTTTTATGTGGGCCTTTGTTATAGGTGCATAATTTCTGCTTAGTGTGAAGCAAATAAAGATAAAATGGCTTCTACGGATACGGAAAGTTTTACGCCCGTGCAGGTATATTGTTATATGGCTGCTCATGCTTGGGATATTTGGCATCATGTTTTCAGTCTATTTTTCTGCAACACTGTCACCTTAGAACCTGACAGAGTTGCACTTCATGTTCATGACGGGTATTCTTTCATTAATTATTAGGAAGTCATGTTGGAGTTTCGTGCTGGGAGGATGTTCATGGAGGGAACACGGGTCCTACCTGACTCCCGCAAGGGACTTGTTCGCATTGGAAGGGTACATCATCGAAACTGTGAATGATTTTGGAAATGCTGAAAATTTTCAGTTTTATATGTTTAATGGAAATTTGAATTTGAGCTTACGGATGCTGTCTGGTTAGGGTGAAGAGGGACTGTTTCATTTTCAGTGGCTTGAACAAAATCAGAATATTGTTGAAGAAGTATCCTCTTTTACTGTAAGATGTGACATTAGGCTTACTCGTTTTGTGTTCAGTACTACTGCTAGATGAACTGCGACATTGGCTTGTTTTACATATTGCTTATTGCTCCAAAGTTAGTTGATCATCCCAATACCAAGTAGCTATTTTCGATTGATAATTTTTCCTATTGGAAATTCTTCAGTATGCTTGTTATCCCATCCTCTTTCTTTGAAAAGACATTATTTGTCCCTCATGGATCTGTTTCTAGTGCTATGGCGTTAGTGATCATTTGGCAGCAATTTTGTTTTGACTATTTTGAGACAATGAAATTTTCCTTTACGAGTTTCCATAGGATCAACTTGTCTTCCCCTACGAGGCAGTGTTTGAGAAGGTAATTTTCTGTTATTTTCAAAATAAAAGAGTTTGAGTTTTGTAAGTCCATGGAAGTATCAGTTGGTTGAACTAGATCGTCTAAAATCATGATCTGCTAATTAAATACTTGATAATATCTATTAACCAAAAACAGTTCGTGCTAGAGATGATCAAATGGGTCAGCCTATCTTAACACACAAGCTGTTTCCCTGGGTTGCCTGCATTCAACCCCGGGCTTACCAGCTTTGGTTCTATGTTAAACCTATGTCAGTCACACACTCAGGCATCTATGGGACCCATTATTAGGGTTTGCTACGAGAGAGATTAAGCTCAAGTAGATATTTATCATTTATGTATTGTGTTTTGCGTCAAAAAGTTGGGAATTAGTTGTAAGACAATTACGCTTATCAGGTCCTTCAGGGTTTAGCATAAAAGGGCATTATTAAATGAAAAATATCTCATTTCTGTCTTTCTTATCCCCAGTTCCAAATGAGGCAACCACTCCTTGAATTGTGTACATTATCATACCATTTCAATTCAATCCCCTGCCCTATTCTATCCCAAATACCCATTGTTACTGGCTTCTTTGGACTCTGTTCATTGTCAATCCCAGATACCTGATGTTAAGAGAAAGCCCTGCGGTAGTTATCAACCAAACTGAACCATTAACGAGAAGGGGCCAAAAAACAGGCTAATAATTTCATTTTTATTCAGGTCTCTCAATCATCTGATAGAGTATATGTTTTGAAGTTCAAGAATGATCGTAGAAGGTTTTTTTCTGGATGCAAGTAAGACTATTACCTATTTTTATGATTGTAGAGAATGTTCAAATGGCAAATATAATTTGTATCCTTACTTTTTACTTACTGATATTTAGGAACCAAAATCTGATCGTGACCTGCGAATATGTAATTTAGTCAACTTTCATATCAATCAGCCTTTTGGTATGTGCCTTCATCACTGCAGAATTTCTTCTTGTATATTATGTTCGATGTCATAAGGCTCACAAGCCTCACATAGATAAAAAATTTGCAGCAGATGCTGTTGAAGAAGAAGATGAAGCTTCCATACCATTGCAGACGTCTGAGATGTCTGAAGATACAGCTGAGGAAGAAATATCTTCACGGTATGTGTACCTGTCGTGCTATGCTATGAGTCTTCTACTGCTAATTATTCAACTCTGGGGGCGTACTTGAATAATTGATGCTTCCAGGTCTGTCCTTAAGCATATACTTAATCACATAGATCCTAGATTAGAAGTCATCTCCCTTGCCTCCTTTTCGGATAAGGTGGAAGAAGGAAAAGAACTAGAGTATCCTTCTTTTTTATACTATTTCGGAGCTCAGTTAGGAAGCCACTCATATTTATATTTTCCTTAAGTTTTTATGAATACAAATCTTCATAGGAAGCTGCTTATTTCTTTATGTGGGAGCATATCAAGGGTGTTGCAGGTGGAAATATTTCAAATTGGTGTTTGTGGCTGCCTTTTAGGTTAATCTATGACATATGGCTCGTAGCAAGGATTACAATTTAAACTGTGCCTTTTCTAGTCTATTTATTGTGGCAATATTCATTCATGCTTGTAATATTGATGACAGATAATTCTTAATAGTTATTATATTTCTAGTTATATTAGATGTGTCTAATATAAGAGGTTTCTAGTTGCGCTACTATTGAGTCCTATAATAAGTAAGAGTCAATGCTTATTTGGATTCTTATTTGAGTCATATTTAATTGTTTCTTATACAAGTTGGAGTCTTAATTATTTTGTAGTTCAAGTAGGATTTTCTTATGTATTCTTCTATAAATACAAGCATTGTAGGCTATTTGTCACATCCATCATATTATTGAATAAAGAATAATTTTCTTTGCTGTGTGCTATCTTTACTTTGTGCTCATCTTCTTTGTGATATTGAGTAAGATTATAGAGAAGAGGAATTTGTGTGAACCTTTTTCTCTAGTTATCTTGCATTCGTTTGCATTAAATTTTCATTTACCTTCCCTCTTTGCTTATTGGCCAGTGCTGGGAATGTTATTGAGCCAAGTCTTACTTCCAATTCATTTGGAGATATCACATCTCCATCTGAGCCTGTACAATTAGCGGATTTGCAGAGAATACTGAGTAGTATTGGTTCCTCAGGTACCTTTACTGAGTCAAATTTTGTAGCTTTTTTGCAATTTGGGGAAGTTTTTTGTTTTGCTTGGTGGAACTCTTTTCAATTTGTGACTCTTTTTTGCCATTTTTAGATGAAACTTTGAATCATGATGAAGGTATGTTGTTTTTATATAAATTTTGCTTGATCTTGCTTTTGTGATTTTTGGCCTCAATATGATTTTTTTTATTTCAGGATTAGGATTAGGTGACATTCTGAAGCCAGATTTGCTATTGCCGTTAATGGACGATTTATGTATAGAGCAAAAGCTGGCATCGTATTTACCTGAGGTATGAGGTTGCCATATAACTCTTTTTAATATTCAGTTCAGGGTTAATCATGATTCATTGCATTTCTATCTCAGGGTTCATGGACCCGCTATGAAGTAATGGAGCTTCTTCAAAGTCCTCAACTTCGTCAACAGTTAGAAGCATTCACTTCTGTGAGATTGTCTTGAATATATTTGATGTCTTATATAAACTCAACGGATTTATGCTAGCTTTTTTCCTTGTAGGTGCTTCGGTCAGGGCAGATTGATTTGTCTCAGTTTGGAATCAATCCAAGTAAACGTAAGTAACAATAGGGTTAAATAATGTATGCGTCTGTTTTTATTTGGCATTACGTACATGGTTTTGTTTGGGGATAAGGAGCAAAATGATCACTTATGTTCTCAATTTTTTCAAACTGAACTAGACCTACCTTTAGGGCACCTTCAAATTTTTGTTTTTAATGTTTTTGCTTTTTTGCTTTTATCGTCTACAACTTTCTCCTATAGCAAAGCATATGCGAGGGACACATATGTTTTGTTGTTTTGAGGGATCCGAGTTTTAAATCTTGCTAGGTGACCTACAGCCTTTGTTTCGAATGAAATTTTCTATTGGAAGATTTGATCCCTAAAAATAATAAACCATCTGAAACATCCGTCCACAGAAATCAAATTGTTAAAGGGCGTCAAAAACAGGAAAAACCTTGAGTCACTTTGGACGAATAAGAGTGATCTGATAAACAGTATGCGATGTTAGAACTTGTTTGCGTTTCTTAAGTCCATACTTCCCTAAAATGTTTGCTTTTATGTTTACTTTTGATTCGCAGGAAATTTTTGGAGGCTTTTTGACTTAGGTTATAGGCCTTTGGGTTTGCTATGTTTGTTACTTTGTGTATGGAACATTTAGTCACATTGAACCGTATGTCTGCACTCTTTCCATGCATAGAATATGCCAGTTGTGATTTTGATCAATTAAAATTAATTTGTTGCAGCCATTGTTCTTTCATATGTGTTTCACTGTCTGTCATTTACTAAAATAGTTCTATGCTGTGTCTTCAGGTGTTTTGAATGAGATGATTTGTTAAGCGTTTTTTGATTGTGTATACTTGCCAATTTCAAGTTCTTCTCTCGTTTCTTTACTTATGCATAATTATTGTCTTGCGCTATAAAAAACGTAGTTATTGTCTTATTTTCAGATAAGTTCACTGTGCTTTCTTTTCTCGAAGCTCTAGAGGATTCAGTTTCTGGCTCATCTGGAGCCGAAACGGATGTTAGGAGAGGGGATAGCAAGGACCTAGAGACTCATATGTATAATGCAAAGGACCCTATGGATGAAGGTCAATAGGCCCAGGTCGTTGAAGACGTGATTGGCATAAATCCTTGGGAGATGAGGTAAACAAATTTGAGCGCTTGTCAGATGTTTACTTTAGATCGTGAATGAGAGATGAAAAAAATGTATACGAGGAATTGTTTATGCATGCTTCGGCTATTCTCCAATACTATTTTCGGATGCAGATGACTTCATAGGGGCTCCAGTCTATTCTTCTTTTTGGGTGCATTTCTTTTAGATCTCTACATATATGTGGTTTTGTAGTTTCCCATAAATAGAAGCATATGGAGTGAAATTCGTTCATCCTTAGCTATCTGCGAGAAGAGAGTTAAATGAGAAAGGATTCACCGGACCAAATATTGAGTTAAATTTCTTTAGGCGTTTGGCCGAGATCTGGGGGTAAATAGTTTTCTAATTAAAGTGACAACATTGTCATTATGAAAAAAATTCTCCTTTTCTAAATATTAGTTTTGATTCTCTGTAATATCTAAAATTTTCCTCCTTTTCCGTAAAAACTTCATATTTATACCCTGATGCTATCCTCCCTCCCTTCACAGTGATTGAGCATTTGATCTTGTGAGACGATTGGTGCTCCTTGTTATGGAAATGCCAATTTTAATTAGTGTCATAATGATTGATCGTTTGATCCGACGGAGGATTATGCCCCTATCTACTATGTAGTGTATTTTTCAACAAAAGAAAAACTATAATTAAAAGGCTTAATAGGTAACCCGGAACGCCACCTGGATGGCTCTAAGCCGAACATATATTAAGGGCAAAATAGTAATCTCGTATATATGAACCGACTCATGCGAGCCTATAAAAGTTCCATCATCCCAACGTCGTCTTCGGAGGGTCCTCTCCCTCCTCCCCCAATGCATACCCTCGGTGTCGTAGCAAGCAAGTCTGATGAGATTATATTATACCATTCTTAATCTTTAATCACCCTTTCTTTACTCTACTAACGTCTCTTGACCTTCGTGATTGCTGCTGCATGTTCGCTCTCTTTGGGCGTTGTATGTTTATATCATTGTCTTTCACAACCCGTTTCGTTGGGGTTTTGTGTAGTGTGTGGGTAAAGCGGCTTTCCTTTGGTTGTTTCTTGGAGATGGTCCGATTTTGAGGGAGATTGGAGATTGTGCTTGGTTTTGATTGATCGGTTTACATGTTTTAGTGGTTTTTCGGTGGATTTGTTTGCTTTGCAACGTGTATATATATATTTTTGGGTTGGTTTGTTTGTTTCGCAAATATTCCGAATTTCCGGTGGATGTTCTTGATCTGTTTCCGCCAACCAAGATTCCGATTTTGGAGGGGGTTGTTCTTGTTCTATTTAGTTTTTTTGTGTTAATTAGGAAAATGTTGATGTTATCTTTTAATAATAAATATTAACTATGCATCTTATAATATGCTCTTAGTCATATAAAAACAGTGAAAGAATGAATTCTTTAACTTTGATAAGTGATGTTTGTGTTGAATGATGACTCATGGTTGGTTAAGAGATTGAAGAAGCGTTTGTTCTCTTATACTCTATTAAGCAGCGTTTCCGATTGGCTATGCATTAAACTTAAATTGCTAATGGGTTGTTGTTAGTTTTTCATATGCCCTAGTCATAAAATGACAGTGAAGGAGCGAATCATTGGGCCTTTAACGAGTTTGGATATTGTGTGCAGCTTGTGGTGTCTGCCACTCAGATCTCCATGTAATTAAGGGAGAAATCCCCTTTGCCAGTCCTCTGTTGTGGGCCACGAAATCAGTGGAGAAGTTGTTGAACATGGAGCTCAAACTGATCCTGGGATCATAAGCAGGTTTGTAAGAGTACCTATATTGACTAGGCTTATCTCTTGCTAAAAGGTTATGTGTAGACCAACATTTTGATCACTTCTGTGATTAAATACTATTTATGAAACATGGTAAGACAGTTGAAAATTTGAACACATTTGTTCTGATGATTCTGCTGATGGCCTTACAGGCTTCCCATTGGATCTCAAGTTGTGGGAGCCTTCATTATGCCTTGTGGAAATTGCTTCTACTGCGTAAAGGTTGTTGCGGGCACTTGTGTCTTTATGTCACAATCCTTTGGACTAGGGACAAAGGCTTTTTTCTTCATCAATCAACAACTTGCAATGATTGGCTTTCAATGGAACTCATGGGTAGTGTACCTTTCTTTTTACTTGAGACTAGGGTCAAGAAGCAAAAGGAGCACTTTATGATGGTGAAACCCGCCTCTTTCTTCGGAATAGTGGTATAATATTACTTCCACTGTACTATTTCTTTTCTTTGATTTAAATCTTGACAATCTTATTTTGTTGCCCGCTTTTCTTTTTTATTATCTCCCTTTTTGTAGGAAAACCTGTATACATGTATAGTATGGGAGGGCTTGCTGAATATTGTGTTGTTCCTGCACATGCATTAGCTTCTCTTCCTAGTTCATTGCCATATGCAGAATCAGCTATTTTAGGTTGTGCGGTCTTCACTGCTTATGGTGCTATGAGGCATGCTGCTGATTTGCGTGCAGGAGATAGTGTTGCTATCATTGGTATTGGTGGTGTTGGATCAAGGTTTCTATCTATTCCTTCTTGTTACTTATATTGAGATACCTGATAGATTTAAGCTCATGTTTCTCATGTGCCCGTTAGAGTTTAACTCTCAGGACAAGTTTTT
Organism: Piper betle; assembly: GCA_033002965.1. NCBI lineage: Eukaryota > Viridiplantae > Streptophyta > Magnoliopsida > Piperales > Piperaceae > Piper > Piper betle. The sequence continues at coordinate 36,097 of JAURVB010002978.1, read as the reverse complement.
GGTTGATGCTTGTAATTCTTCTAGTTCAAGTCCTACTTTATGCTATTTTCTAGGCTATTTCGAATAATCCTTTTGTCAAGTTTTGTTAGTGGTATATGGACTACAAAAAGAGTGAATAAAATTGAACGGTATGTGAATTTGATGTTGCGATTTTCCTGGGCAAACACACATCTACGATTTAATCACATCATTTTATGAGGGAAAATGTTAAATACCATAAATTGAAATTTAGTTCATGAAGACTACATTGGGAAAAGGATCTCTTCAACTTTGTTATATCCTTATGCTAATTGGACATCATTATAGCTGAAATAAACTGGTTCAGTTGTTTGCAGATAGCGCAAGCATTTGTGCACTGAGTCATATTAACTTGAGCTTTAAGGAATCCTGCTGGTTGTTCTAGATACCAAAAGTATTCCTGAGTCACTGTTATTCCTTTATATAAATTGCTAAATTCACATACCATGAGGAAATTTTGTAATTCTATCATATCCTCGTAGAACGATTTTTTATCCTTTTTCTACAATAATAAGCTCTACCTCAGGATAAGCTTCAAACAGAGGATGCAGAGTTATGCAGGTGAATTGAAGCATGATAAACATTCCATGATCCTGTTGCAATAAGGAAATTCCAGTCTTCTGATGTTTGGCTATCCTCATAAGATAATCATTACTTTCAGTTATCAGTTGTTCTATTTTTATTTCTTTGGCAGCTAATTCAGACTGTAGCTTTTGTATTTCATAGTATCTTGTAGCCGCCTTTTCTTCCAGTCCTCTTACCAAATCTTTCAGCTTTTTCATTTCTTCCTCTTGTAATTGACTTTCCATTTCATAATTGGCCTGTATTAAGTCTGTAGGAGTTCCAGGCTCTATATAGAAATCAGGACCAAGTTTTTCTCTGGCATAGTTAAGAGCTTCTTTTAGGGTATAAAATCCCTTATAAGTTGGCCATTCATGTCCTGTAACCTTTTTAACAAAATTTCATTTGATGAACAGACGTTTATGGAATCCCTGGGTAACCACACAGGATGGAAGACAAATATTAACTTAATGCTTGGAGAGCTTTGTGCTTCAGGAATTGGATCTTACTATTCCATAAGTTGTCCATTAATACCTGCTGATTTTCATCTAGATGGACATGACTGGGTGGTGTAAATTTATTCTCACTAAAGGAGAATAACTAATATGGGCCAAAATTAAATAGTTTCACTGGCTCTTTTTCTAAGGCCACTACTATTGGCTTTGTTGAGCTTTTTCAATATTCTCTAGCAGTTTATCTTTTGTTTGATGAAGAGGCCATTTTTCTCTCGATAAAGTTCAAGATTAATAAAACAGAAATAATTCTGACTTTTAAGGAGTTATAACTCTTGGTTTTTAAGGAATCATAACCTTTGGTTTTTAAGGAACCATAACCTTGAATTTTAAAGATTTTAAACTCCTTGTTTATCTTGGTTTTGAACTGTGTTCACAACTATGTGCCTTGGGCTATCCTCTAGGATTAGTGTTGTTCCTGATTTTTGTCTAATCATTCTTGCCATTTTCCTTTGACAAAATGTCAGCCAATTCATTATTTTTCCCAGTAACATGTTCGAACTTTATTCCATATCCCATACCTTGTATGGCGTTCTCAAAATTTAACCATCCTTTTGTATTGTGTCTTTTGCTATTTGATTATGTATATATTTTACTATATTTTCACAGTCAGTTCTTATAGTAAATTGCTTATTTAAATATAATCTAAAATTATTTATGGCATTTATAACCCTTTGAATTTCGATATCTAGGCTAGACCAGTTTTGATTTTTATAGTTTCTTGAAGCATAGCAGTATATTTTTTCTAATTCTTTTTCAAAATATTTGTTAGGCTTAGTTAATAAAATTGCTCCCCAGCCATCTTTATTGGAGTCTACCTCAAGTATTTTGTATTCTTCAACTAAGGGTAATTCTAAGGGTTTAATATTTGTTACCTCTCTTTTTATCTGTTGGACTAATTTTATGTCTTCCCGATTAAAGTATATTTGTCCATTTTTTCCTAATTTTTCATATAGAGGTCCTACTAATTTTGATAAGTTTGGTATAAACTTTCTGGAATAATTTAGTAGTCCTAAAAACGACTGAAGTTGCCTTTTATTTTCCATTTTATCAGGAAAGTCTAAAGCCTTACTTACTATATGAGGCTATAATTCTATTGAACCATTTCCTATTCTTAATCCTAAAAAAATTATGACATTTTTTCCTATTTTAGTTTTTTTTTAGATATTACAATACCTGCATCTTTTATCGTTTTAAATATTTGTTCTAGATGTTTAATATGTTCTATCATATTGTCAATGTGCTACTAAAATGTTATGGATGTAAACCGTGCAAAAACTATATTTCTTAAATAATGAATCCATAAATCTTTGAAATATAAGAGGAGCATTTTTTAAACTGAAAGATAAAACATTCCATTCAAATAGTCTTTTAGGATAGGTAAATGTTGTCTATTTCTATCTTCTTCCTTCATTTTTATCTAATTATATCCACTTTTTAAATCGAATTTACGGAATACTTTTATATTTTGTATCAAATTTAAAATACTATCTTTATGGGGCAAATTACATGCATCATCATAAGTGTTGTCATTTAGTTTTTTATAATTATAAACTATCTTAGCCTTTCCTCTAGTTATTTCAGCATGATTTCTAACTATAAAGGCCGCAGAGATCTATGTGGCCTAGTTGATCTTTTGATTACATTCAAATCCAACATTTCTTTAATTTGTCTTCTAAATTCTTCTATGTCGCTAGGATTATATTCCAGATTAGCTGTTCTTATGACCAAATTTGGATTTTAAATATTTAGACTAAACTCATAAATGCATTTATTTTTTGATATATCTTCTCCCACAAACCCTATTTTTTCTAATTCTCTCATTATAGGTAAATTTTTAACTTTTGTGAGTTTTTACCTTTCCCTATGTTAAAATATGCATGTTGATGCAGATGTTGCTAAGTTTCATTTTCAATTTCTATATCTTCTTTTTTACATGCTTGGTTTTGATTGATCGGTTTACATGTTTTAGTGGTTTTCGGTGGATTTGTTTGCTTTGCAAACGTGTTTATATATATTTTTGGGTTGGTTTGTTTGTTTCGCAAATATTCCGAATTTTCGGTGGATGTTCTTGATCTGTTTCCGCCAACCAAGATTCCGATTTTGGAGGGGGTTGTTCTTGTTCTATTTAGTTTTTTTTTTGTTAATTAGGAAAATGTTGATATTATCTTTTAATAATAAATATTAACTATGCATCTTATACATATAATCACTTGTTTTGTGTCAGGGAAGCAAGTGTTCCAAACAAAAGAGCATTCATCTTTTCGGTTGCTACACATCCTTCTCCAAATTCAGTTGAAGAGTCAAAGATGGATTTGCCTAAAGAAATATTTTTTAAGGACTACAAAAAGCCTGGCTATTTTTTTGATACGGTGATTATGCATGAGCTATGTTCAGATTTGGCCTTCTGTTATGGTACTTCATTTATTTACTGTTTTGTGCACTATGTGCAGGTGGATTTGAAATTTTCACGTGTTGTCAAAGATAGGTGTGTTTCTAAAGGTAGAAGGTAAAGCATACTTTGTCATGCATACATTTTTAAAAACCCACAGTTATTTTTTGTTTTTTTCTCTTCAATTTTTAGTATCTCTTGTCTATTAAATGTTATTTTTTATTTTTTCCTTTTTTTGGATTTCTTTATACCATGTTAGTATGCCATTTTCTTAAATTGTTTATAGCAGTCTCATAAGGGTTAATTTTGCTTACATCTCGGGAGAAAGGTTAATAACTAGAAATTGAAATTGTATAACATATTCTATGTAGAATGACATTTTCTGAATGGCCTAATTAACTTTTCACCGCATCTGGTGCAAATATCATGGATTTACAACTTATTATACGATTGGAATGAATTGTTATGTAACCCGAGTGGAATTCTTTTCAAGTTGTGACTAAATGATAGTGTTTTAATGTGAGAATATCGTTGATATTCTTATCTGATAATGCTATTGAGGGTATACTGGGAACTGAATCTTTTGAGTAACAAAGATCTCCTCTGATTCTTCCTAATTCTGAATCATTATAATTGTTTATTTTGTTATCGCTAATATCTAATTTTTATTGGGGCTGATATGCCTTCTCTAAAATGTGCGGTTACTATTTCTTCTAATTCTACTGATATGAAGGTACTTTAGTTCTGATTGCATTTCTTTAAGGGCTTTCCCTATAATGCTCTCTATATCTGATTGTGTTACTAATTTTAACTTATTTCTTCGTCTAAGGGATGCAATCTTGATTGATTTTTCTCTACTTTTAAAAGAGTAGATAACTAAATTTTCCCTAGACGTGAAGCTGAAGCTTTTGATTAAGTCAAAAGTTCATCTAGGTTTTCTTATTAACTATTTTTTCTTCATACTATGCGAGGCTTTTTTAGTTTCCTCAAACTTTTTCAGGTTGAATACTATCCTTAGATTGTATTCATCTTCTTCCTGTTCTTCTATATAACTATCATGTTCTTCTAACATTTTAACTATATTTGGTAAAAACTAACTTTTCACAAGATAATGTATAAATTATTGTTTTCCTTTTGTCTAAACTATATTTCTTTAATATCCTATGTCATTCTTCAATGATCCTTAAAAATTTTTGTTTGCACAAGATTTGTACTTATCTAATTACGTGGATAATATTTATCCCGTTACGTGGATGGTTTCTACGCCTCAGAGAAAATAGCCACGTTGGTTCTAAGATCCAAGGAAGAAGATAAAGGAGAGGGTAAGATGGACTGGTGAGGATTTTGAGGGCTTGAAATGAGGAACCAAAAATAGTTGGGCAGGTGAGGATTCAATGGCGGTAATTAGGAACTGTACACGGGAAAATTCTATAAAAGTACTACATTAACGTAAAGAAAGGGGGCTCGTTAAATCGAAGAAAAGAGACGGAAGAAGAAGCAGAAAATAAGACAGAGCAGGGGAGGAGCCCTTCGCCGGAGACCTATCTCCTTTGACCTTCTATCCTACCCACCAATGCATGGCTTGAAGTGCCCCGACATCATTTAGTTGATCACAACCGTAAGGGAGCCTCATTGTAGCCAAAGCAAAAATCACGAAGGGTTATTTTTTCTATTTTACAGGTTAAGAACTGTATATGGAAAATTCTATAAAAAGACTACATTAACGTAAAGAAAGGGTGGCTCTTTGAATCGAAGAAAAGAGACAGAAGAAGAAACAGCAAAGAAGACAGAGCAGGGGAGGAGCCTTCGTCGGAGATCCATCCCCTATCCTACCCACCAATGCATGGCTTGAAGTGCCCTCGACATCATCTAGTTGACCACAACCGCAGGGGAGTTTCATTGTGGCCAAAGAAAAAATCACGAAGGGTTATTTTTACTATTTTACATGTTATTTCAATTGAAGTTTGGACCTATTGTTCGGCCAACCCAGACCGCCGCCAACCACACCGTTATCTCCTTTGCCTTCATCATGCTACAACCACCATCCTTGCCGAGAAGAGACATTTCCATGGTGTCGGAGGAGACCCATCCATGTTTATTGCCGAGCCTTAAAGTTGAAGCCCACTTTGCTTCTGTTGCACATGCCGGAGGAGACCACACTACCAATCAGCTACGAGACAAGGGATTGCATGTCGCCTTGCTGTTCATGCCGCCCTTCGCTGTTGCTATCTTGCTGTTATGGTGCTTAAGGACGGAGCTTTCACGGCCGCCGCTAAAGCTTTGCATCCAAACGTAGCATTGTCGAGAAAAGATATTGTCATTGCCAGCTGATCATCCATGCCACAGTGAAGCCTTGCCAAGAAGTTGCTTCGGAAATCTCCTAGATTTGTCAAGTCGTGAGCAAGGGAGAGGAAGGCCGCCATATCTTGTTGCTAGAGAGCCGGAGTTGTCGCCAACGCCTGAAGATCCTCACCTTACCGCAACAGATTTAATTGAAGGGGTATTTTCTTCTTTTTTGCAAATAAAAAAAGTGAAGAAGCTAGGAGTCACTGACGTCTAGACCTGTCAGGAAGAGTCCTTTTGCCGGAGCTTGTTGCTGTCAAAGTCTGCTTGTCGGGGGAGGAGAAGGACCACCTTGTTGCTAGACTGCTTGAGAAGAGAGACCCTTCCTTGTCGCTGTGAAGTAATCTTCAGGTCTTATTGGAGTACAGCCTATTTTTGTCGACGCAGTTGCCAAAAAAAGATTTGGAAGTTGCTTATTGGAGAAGGTATCATTGATCTGTTTGGAGCCGAACCGAGTCGAGGGAAGGAGACCCTGAGCCCGTCTGTTGGAATCTACCATTGCTATAGCAAGTGAGCTGGTATTTTTGTTACATCATAAAGTCGGAGTCTTGCTGTGATGAATTAGCCAAAATTTGGCGGATTACTGTTGCTTCTCAAAGAAATAGAGTTGACCTCTGCAATGGGAAAAATTCATCCTAATTGCTGTTTTGTTGAGGTGGATTGATTATTAGAATCAAGTCGTTGCCTTTTAAGTATTGTCACTCATTGGATTTGATGTCGACCAGTTGACGGAACTCCGCCGTTGTTGTCGAAGAGACTCACTCGCCAACGGTGATGCCGTTAAGAAATAGAGGAGAAGAGTGGAAGAGAAGGTGTACCCGTTTACCCATTTGCATGGTTCACGTCCAAGTTCCCTGACGGTGTCCGCTCAATGACCAGTTGGCACTGCAAACAAGTTGCATGCCCATGTTTTCTATTCGGTTGCCCACCCGCGTGTCATGTTACCATGTCTACACCCGTGACTACAAGCTCGAGACCCGAATCAGACCATCTGTGGCCTAAATCAATTAGCAGCAAGTTGAACTAACCTGGACTATAATTTGAAAGCTTCAAAGGACAAATTATGGATATAGTCAAAGATCTCGAAGGTGAACTTATTTAAAGGTGGCCAAATTTATTAGGTTGTGTAAAGTGTACAAATCAAAGGAAAATTAGTGGATTGTGAGTATTAATCTCACCGTGGACTGATTTAGGGATTCAAGTTGAACCCTACGGAACCGTGTAAAAAATTTCTTGCGTGCTAATTTGTGTGCTTGTGACATTTTCTTCTTCTATCCACTATCTCTTTGAGCGGCAAGGGTGCCTTGGTCTCAACAAATTCTCAAACCCGGTTTGAAAAGACACGATCCGCATAGGGGCGGACAATGCTGCACCCAAACATAGTTTTTGAGCCCCCTCGCCAATTTTTCACAACTTTGAAAGAAGAATCTGGGAAATACAATTTGTATTTTTTTATTTAATTTTTTTGCTATGTACACTATACATCCAACTATTTGTTCACAATTCAGGCTCCATTCGAGGAGTTTGACATCCTGTCATAGGATCTTGCCAAATTTTGAAGTATCTTGCATCACGGTATCGTTTAATATACTTGTTGGTCATGACAAACCCTACGGCTTGCATCACAGAGACTGAAATAAAATTCTCAAAGGGAATGAGTTCAAATCCTTTCCAGTGCCTCTTTTTTCAAGCTCAATAATGTCAAAGACGTCGGGATTCACCTCTAGCAAAGCATTCAACTGTCCAATCTATTCTAAAGAGAACTGACAACTTGTGTAACTTTGTTATTTTAGTAGGCTTTGGTGGTGGATAATTAGCTGTTGGTTTAATAAAGTTTAGCAAATCAAGTGTAGCGAGATAGACATGACTAAACGATTGTGCTTGAGCTAGTTTCAGGACATTTTCCTCCATGAAGAATGCGGCATTCGCAAAGTGCGCTTCTTTAAGAGTGAATAAGTTTCGCAGCCCTAGGACTTAGATCTGGCCTCCTTTACTAGGTGCAGTTTTAATGTATTGGTGTCACGAGGATGGCACGCATGGGTGGTCATGAATCCATGGTCAACCAAGAAGTATGTGCCACATTGGATGAACTTCTAGGATGTGGAATATTTGTGGTAAACTGAAAGGACCAACAAAGATGTGTAAACACACCGTTCCCAATAACTCACATGGTATAGGAGACATTGAAATGATTGTGGTATCATTTGGCATGAGGTTTTCCTTAGTACAACCCTATTCAAACAACACATGTATAGGAAGAATATTGATTGATGATCCTTAATTTATAAGTGCACATCGAACAAGTTTGTTTCGGTGTTCCACACTAACAAACAATGGTCGATTGTGGTTGGGCTCAGTGTGACACAAATCGTCGTTGGAGAAAGTGATGATTTCAGCTGGCATTGGTAGAATATCGTTAGCATATGGTCAGGACGGGTAGTACAGGATTTTTGTTCCTTATTTATTCGAGTTAGAATAGGCAAAGGATGTCCCAAGTACTCTACATCTGCGATATAGTCTTTTATTCCACTTGAGTTCATAAAGAAACTATCTTCTCCATTTCTAATTGCAAATTCTGACAAAGCTTGCTCAACTGTGAATCGGGCAGTGGGTGAGAAGTGCAACATGTCAAACATGTGCACTAACTCGGGTATCTTCCTTAACTTTTTCACAATTGTCATTTGATCAACTTTCTTTTTGGTGTGGGAGGAGAGGAAACCTTCTTTCCTTCTTTCACTGAACTCAAAGGAGCCTCCTCCTTGCTTTCCTTCTCTTTTTCTGTCTAACACCTTCAACGGCGAGGTCAAATGACTTATTGCCATAACATTGGTTGCCGCCGCCTTTTGTACTGTGGGAGCTTTATATTTGATTTCCCCTTTGTTAAGTAATTTTTGAATCTTCTCCATTGTGTTCCGACATTTAACTGTCGGATGGCCAACCAGTTGATGATATTAGTAGAAATTGTCTTTCTTCTCGTCCTTCGGCTTTGGTGGATTCTTCGGTGTCCATGGTGTAATCTTTCTTTGCTTAACCAAAACATCGAACCATCTTTCGGTATCTCCAACATTGAAGGTGTAATCCTCTATATTCCTCCATTCGCGCCGTTGTCGGGGTGCGGTTTTTTGCCCTTCATTGTTGTTCCTTTGTTGTTTTTCCCGACCTTGCTCGCCGAGTTTAGTGACAACATTAGTTGATGCCTTAGCAATCTTCAAGGAAGCAGAAACCCTTCCAAGTTCCTCGAAGATCAACACCCTTTCAAAGAGTTGCTCAAAAGTGTTGCATTACGCACTACTTAAGAACCAAGCAGCCGGTTCGGCATTCATTGCACAAATCTTCACAAGTTCCTTAATGTCAGGGGTCTCTTTCATCTGAGATGTTAGGCTTTTAAACCTCTTCACATATGTTACAAATTGCTCACCCGGTATTCTCCGACACTGTCGTAAGTGTTCTATCTTTATTGGGATTTTCATTGACTGAAAATTTTTGGTAAATTGTTTAACAAACTTATCCTATGAACTAATTGATTCGAGAGGATGGTTATTAAACCATCTTAAGGCATTGCCATTGAGGGATACAGGAAATTGTTGCAACTTTAACTTCTCATTTGTTGCAATTGCTCCACACTCTATCTCAAAGATTGTAATGTGATATCCAGGATTGCCATCTTCATTGAACTTCGTGAAGGTTGGGCGCTTGTATTTTTCTGGCAAATTTTCTATGTAAACTTCATCAACTAAGGGACGGAGACGCTTTACTGCTTCACTTGGTTCTTTATCCTTATGCGCTATCAATTCGGCAATCAATGCGGCTTGTGCATCCATTTTAGCTTTCAATTCATCAAAGCGGGCATCTTGAACAGATACAACTGGTGTAATCGGTGCTACTGTAACAATTGTAGGATACGCTAATGGAGTATAACTAACTGGTAGTGGAGCTATTGTAGTAGGAATTGATGGTTGAACCATTGACACCAAAGGCGGTGCCGTAGGGATGGGCACTGTAGTGGTAATCGGTGGCAAAAATACCATAGAAACTGAAAATGGGGGGATCGCAAGGTTGTACCATGGGTATGGGTATGGTGGTGGGTAGTGAGGTGGCTGTGGAAATCATGTTGAATGTGGGAGTGGGCTATATTCAGTCCGACCTGGTTGCATAGTCGGATAGTGTTGCGTCCAACTTGGCTCGGATGGTGAAATTATCAAAGGGGATACTTGTGACATGGTTCCCGAGACATAAGAAAATATGTTATTTACTCAAGGGGTGTTTGACAAATCCACGCTGACTGGGGCGGATGCCAAAGGCCTTTCTTATGGCGTCGTAAGAATGCCTATTATCGGTTGGTTAGTTGGCTGGTCCATTTCGTCTATACTTTGCCGGTTTGCTAGGTTGGCATCTTTACTTCTGGATGCACTTCCCATTGCGAGGCGAGTGCATTGTCAAGTGCCAATTCAAGTTGTTTAATCTGTACTCGAAGTTCTTCGTTCGAGTTTGGGTTTTCATGTTGCAAGGCGGCTAGCTCGCCCACATCTGTAGTGGATTGTAGTTGTATTTCAGGTTGATTTTTTGCAAGTGCGTTGGAAGGTTCTCCTTCACTAGCACCTTTTGTTTTGCAAAATTCTTTGTCTAGGGAGCCATCCTTTTGTACACACTTTCTCTTCAAACTGCACTGCTACCTCTCGATGGTCCCCAGTGGAGTCACCAAAACTATGTTCTGGCGTGGGATCGTTCGCCCCTGAACTGATCACGTCTTTTCGATTCGGGTTTGAGAGTTCGTTGGGACCGAGGAGCTCTTGCCGCGCAAAGAGATAGTGGATAGAAATAGAAAATGTTACTAGCACACAAATTAGCACGCAAGAAATTTTTTATGTGGTTCCTTAGAGTTCAACTTGAATCTCTAAGTCAGTCCACGGTGAAATTAATACTCACAATCCACTATTTTTCCTTTGATTTTTACACTTTATACAACATAGTGAATTTTGCCACCTTTAAATAAATTCACCTTCGAATTCTTTGACTCTATCCGTAATTTGTCCTTTGAAAGCTTTCAAATTATAGTCCAGGTTAGTTCAACTTGCTGCTAATTGATTTGGGCCACTGATGGGTCTGATTCGGGTGTAGACATGGTAATATGACACGCGGGTGGGTAACCGAATAGAAAACATGGGCATGCAACTTGTTTGCAGTGCCAACTGGTCATTGAGCGGACATCGCCAGGGAACTTGGACGTGAACCATGCAAATGGGTAAGCGGGTGCACCTTCTCTTCCACTCTTCTCTATTTCTTAACGGCATCACCGTTGGCGAGTGGGTCTCTTCGACAACGACGGCGGAGTTCCGTCAACTGGTCGACATCAAATCCAATGAGTGACAATACTTAAAAGGCAACGACTTGATTCTAATAATCAATCCACCTCAACAAAACAGTAATTAGGATGAATTTTCCCATTGCAGAGGTCGGACTCTGTTCTTGGAGAAGCAGCAATCCGCTAAATTTCGGCTAATTCTTCACTGCAAGACTCCGACTTTATGAGGTAACAAGGACACCCGCTCTCTTGCTATGGCAATGGTAGACTCCAACAGAGAGGCTCGGGGTCTCTTTCTCTCGATTTGGCTCGATTTCAAACAGTTCAATAATATGTTCTCCGATAAGCAACGTTTGAATTTTTTTTTTGCAACTGAAATCAGGTTGTACTTCAACCACACCTGAAGATTACTTTACTGGGTTCACTTTAGATACCACGGTGGGGCTGGGAATGGCGGGCGTCAGTCAAAAACCACCACAAAATCAGCTCTCCGTGATGGTTTTCTCTATTTTTTGCCTGCTCCGATCAGCCACATCCTGACAAAATTTTGGCGACGGTGACAATTGAATCCGATGGTACCCTACCCAAACCTGAAGATTGCTTTGTAGGCTTCACTTTGGACACCACAGAGGGGTTGGGGATGGCCTGTGTTTGTTGGAAAATAGTCGCGAAATCAGTTCTCTGCTACAGTTTTTGCTCTGATCTCCTCTGTTTTCTGCCTTTCTTAATGCTTTGCAGCAATTCTTTCTGCACGACGGTGATTTCCTTCTCCCTGGCGAAGTTCCGGATGATTGCCTTCTTTGACAAAACAATAGCACAATAATCCCTTACTCAGCGATTTCCGATCCTCAGCTCCAAACGTTAGCCGGTGGTGATGAACTCTCTAATAGCAGTGGGGTATGCAACAACTTCATAGGAAACTTCCAATCTGGTGGCAATACAAACCCCGTAGTTTGGCAGAGCGCATCTTCAAAGCTTCATGAGGCTTTTGGCAAAACAGCGTAACCACAAGTAAGACGAGATCCCAAAGGCGACAACTTCAACAGCAGCAAACCTTTAAGTTCGGTAGCGAAACAAAGCAATGACACAATAGGGCACAACACAGTTCTACCAATGTAGCAACCTGTTGTTTGATGCACCAACCCTAAGAAGAATCTCCAAGAGCAACCATGTCTCTTTCCTTCGTCAAGTGGCAAAGATGTGCAACGACAACTAACCCCCTCCTCAACTTTGACCGTAGAACTTCATGGACTTTGTTTCTTGGTGAAGCAGCAGAAATGAGTGCTCTTGGAGTAGTCGTTTTGGTTCTGAATCTACGTGCCTATGACTTTGTTTCCCAGGAAATCCGTGCAGCGGAAGATCCTGAAATTGAGACTTTTTACACCAAAAATATTTTTTAAATGAAGGTATTCGTACTTCTCGGTGGTAGGTTCTCTCCTCATTTGGACTTCACCAACAACACTTTATGGCTAAACAGCAGATCCTTTCTTCGGTGCCTTCATAGCAATATAGAAGGGTCTCTCTTTTCAAGCGGTCCACTACCAAGGTGGTCCTTCTTTTCCCCGGCAAGCATATTTTGGCAACAACAAGCTCTGGCAAAGGGACTATTGCTGGTAGGCCTAGACGACAGCGACTCGTAGCTTTTTCCCTTTTTTATATGCAAAATAGAAGAAAATACCCCTTCAAATAGATCTGTTGCGGTAAGGTGAGGATCTTCAGGCGTTGGCAACAACGTCGGCTCTCCGGTAGCAAGATGTGGCGGCCTTCCTCTCCCTTGCTCACGACTTGACAAATTCAGGGTTTGAAGGGGATTTTCGAAGTAACTTCTTGGCAAGGCTCTACGTTGACGTGGATGATCAGCCGGCAATGACAATATCTCTTCTCGACAATGCTCCGTTTGGGTGCAAAGCGTTAGCAGCGGCAGTGAAAGCTCCATCCTTTATCACCGTAATAGCAAGATGGCAGTGGCGTAGCATGGTCTCCTCTGGCATGTGCAACAACAGCAAGGTGGGCTTCAACTTTAAGGCTCGACAATAACCGGGGATGGTTCTCCTACCGGCACCGTGGGAATATCTCTTCTCGGCAAGGATGGCAGCTGTAGCATGATGAAGGCAAAGAAGATGGCGGTGTGGTTGGCGGCGGTCTGGGTTGGTAGAGCGATGGGTCCAAACTTTAATTGCAATAACCTGTAAAATAGTAAAAATAACCCTTCGTGATTATTTTTGGCCATAACGAGGCTTCCCTGTGGTTGTGGTCAACTAGATGATGTCAGGGGCACTTCAAGCTATGCACTGGTGGGTATAGGAGATGGATCTCCGACGAGGGGCTCTTCCCCTGCTATGTTATGCTTCATCTTTCGTCTCTCTTCGATTCAATGAGCCCCCATTTCTTTACGTTAATGTAGTCCTTTATATAGAATTTTCCCTTGTACAGTTCCTGATTACGACCATTGAATTCTCACCTGCCCAACTATTTTTGGTTTCTCACCTTAAGCCCCCAAAATCCTCACCAGCCCTTCTTATCATCTTCTTATCGTATTCCTTGGATTTTAGAACCCTCATAATTTTTTTTCTCTGAAGCGTAGAAATCATCCACGTAACTAGATAAATACTATCCATGTAATTGGATAAGTACAAATCTTGTGCAAACATCATTTGCCGTAAGTTTTTTTTCCTATCAAATCCTAAATGTTCTAAGTATGTGCCAACTCTTTTTCCATTATTCCTCTTCTTTAGGAATAGTGATTTCATCTAATAGGGCTTGTTCTACACCTATTTGATTTCGTAAGATTTTTACAATTTAATTAAAAGTGTTGTCTTCTAATTACTGGTCCTAATTTGGGCAAATTCTCAGCTATGTGTTGTACTGCCTTTTCTAATTCATCAATTCCTATTTTATCTAATTTTGTTTTTATTTCTAAGATAAGGTTTTCTAAAACCTTTTGCTTGGCTATTATTATGTCTATTTTATTTTGTACTGCTCCCTCAGCCATTTCTATTTGAGGGTATTTTGGATATCTTGTAATTGTCTGATTACTTCATCCAAGTCTTTGTCTGATTTATTCTCCAATTTAGAATATATCTGTTTTATTATTTTGATAAGATATAGGATCTTATCACTGCGTGGTAATTTATTTCTAATTTCTATGTGGTCTTGTTTTGACTTTTCTATTCTGTAATTAACCCACTTATGCTGAGATCGTTGAATTCCTCTTCGATCTTCTAGTAAATTCTCTGTATTGAACCGTTGGTCCAATTTAGTTGTTGGTGTACTCGTGCTAACTTCTGGATATATGTATGGAACTAATCCTAAAAGTTGTTTAGTATTTGGTAGACTTTGGTCATATAACCTATGGCTATCAAATTCTATTATATTTTTTATGATATATTTCCCTATAGCAATTGGAACCTTGAGGGTGAATTGCTTTTTTACAATCTTTTTTAAAAAAGTTTCTTCTCTTATTTTAATCGAAGTTTGAAAAGTATATTACTTTAACACCTTTTTCTTTTTCGATTCTTTTTATATAACTTTCTAAATTTTCTCATGTGGGAAAATATTTTATTCTGCTTCCATTATGTTAGTATAACATTCGAAATGTCATTTCTATTTTTTATGTGATTCCCTCTAAGTCTTGACTTTTGTCTAGGCTCTGATACCAAGTATTTTAAGGATCGCTCTAATCCAAAGTTTTTAAGATCAACTCTGATATAATATGCCCATATTCTTCTGGATTTTTAAGAAATTTTGAAAAGATCCATCTAAGATTAAACTTTCATTCTCTACTTTACTAAGTCTTGGTTGATTAAAATAAGAGAAGAAACTTTAATCTACGAATGAAAACAAGACTTAAATAAATTGTATTCATTCTTGATGATTTAATGTGAAGAAGAGGAAAAAGGTTTTGTGGTGATGTTTTTTATCTGTATAATTTGGTTAAGTTAAATATGCAATAAAGGGAGATTGTTGGATTTTGGACGTATATATACATGTATATATAATTATATTATATGTTATTATTAAGGTTTGGTTTAAATTAAATTGATCTATTAAAGTTAAGATTAATGGGTAATTAATATTTAAAATAAGTATGTATAAATATGTGTAAATATCATTTTCGTAATTTCTAATTTATAATGGGTTAAATTAGAATTATGAAAAATAAGGATAAATACGATTATGGTCTTCAAATTCGCTCGTAGTTTTTCTTTCTGGTATCCCATCATCCAGAAACTCTAATTTTGGAGAATTAGTGTTGAATTTGGAAGATCAAACCCCAAAGAAGTCCAAGAATCATTTTTCTTTTATGGATTCAAGTACGCTTTCGATGTTAAATTCTATTTTCTTGATGATTTAATATAAAGAAAAAGAAAAAGGTTTTATTGTGATGTTTTTTTATCTGTATAATTTGGTTAAGTTAAATATACAACAAGTGGTATTAGAGCATCTTCATATTAGATCATTGAGGATTAATTTGATATTTGTTTAATTTTGGATCAAGATTCAGAAAAAATAGATCCCAAAATAAAATCTTATTAGAACTATTTAGTTCCATATCACATCCAGATCTAATAATTTAGGATCTCAAAATAGTACTAATTTGTAAGAAGGAACAAATTGATATGGTTTTCAACCCATTAGGAGTACCCTACCATTTGGCACTAGTTATTGTCATTTTCACAAATGTAAGAAAAGAAAATACAAGAAATTTGTATATGAGATATTTATTTTCAAATCAAGGTCATCTTTTGGTAAAATATTAAATGAGGAAAATAAAGTTACAAAAGGAAAAATGTTATAATTACAAAAATTTCAAATAAAGATACTTTTATAACCTTTTCAGTTTTATGTTATTTATATTTGGAATTATTAAATTTAAATTATGGTTCAGTTATAATTATTATTTTAGAATTTATTAATTGCTACAATATACTACCAAAGTAGCCTTATTTGTGAAAATGACAATAACTAGTGTCAAATTTGAGGGTACTCCTAATGGGTTGAAGATCATATTAATTTATTCCTTCTTACAAACTAGTATTATTTTAAAATCCTAAATTATTAGATCTTGATGGGATATGGAACTAGATAGTTCTAATAAGATTTTATTTTGGGACCTATCTTTTTCTAAATCTTGATCCAAAATTAAACACATATCAAATTAATCCTCAATGATCTAATATGAAGATGCTCTAATACCACTTGTTGTATATTTAACTTAACCAAATTATACAGATAAAAAAATCACAATAAAACCTTTTTCTTCCTCTTCATATTAAATCATCAAGAAAATAGAATTTGACAACGGAAGTTGTACCTGAATCCATAAAAAAACGATTATTGATTTCTTTAGGTTTTGATTTTCTAAATTCAACATCGGTTCTCTAAAATCAGAGTTTCCGGAAGATGGGATACTAGAAAGAAAAACAATAGGTGAATTTAGGGACCATAACCGTATTTATTCTTATTTTTTATAATTCTAATTTAACTCATAATAAATTAAAAATTATGAAAATGATATCTGCACATATTTATCTTAAATATGAATGACCCATTAATCTTAACTTTAATAGATAAATTTAATTTAGGCCAAACCTTAATAATAGCATATGATATAATTATATATACATGTATATATGTCCAAAGTCCAACAATCTCCCTTTGTTGTATATTTAACTTAACCAAAATTATACAGATAAAAAAATCACAATAAAACCTTTTTCCTCTTCTTCATATTAAATCATCAAGAATGAATCATGAACTGAATATTAAAAAGAGTTAAATGGCAACCTCATATATAAGGTAAATACGATGCTAGCTTTTGCTCTATACATAAATCGTCCATTAACAGCAATAGCAAATCTGGCTTCAAAATGTCACCTAATGCCAAATAAAAGAGATGCATACATTATTTAACCCTATTGCTACTTACATTTACTTGGATTGATTCCAAACTGAGACAAATCAATCCGCCCTGACCGAAGCACCTACAAGGAAAAAAGCTAGCATAAATCCGTTGAATTTATAGAAGACATTAAATATATTCAAGACAATCTTACAGAATTGAATGCTTCTAACTGTTGATGAAGTTGAGGACTTTGAAGAAGCTCCATTACTTCATAGCCCTGAGATAGAAATGCAATGAATCATGATTAACCCTGAACTGAATATTAAAAAGAGTTAAATGGCAACCTCTTACCTCAGGTAGATATGATGCCAGCTTTTGCTCTATACATATATCGTCCATTAACGGTAATAGCAAATCTGGCTTCAGAATGTCACCTAATCCTAATCCTGAAATAAAAAAATCATATTGAGGCCAAAAATCACAAAAGCAAGGTCAAGTAAAATTTATATAAAAGCAGCATACATTCATCATGATTCAAAGTTTCATCTACAAATACCAAAAAAGAGTCACAAATTGAAAAGAGGTCCACCAAGCAAAACAAAAAACCTCCCCCAAATTGCAAAAAAGCAACAAAATTTGACTTGGTAAAGGTATATGAGGAACCAATGCTACTCAGTATTCTCTCCAAATTTGCTAATTGTACAGGCCCCGATGGAGATGTGATATCTCCAAATGAATTTGAAGTAAGACTTGGCTCAATAACATTTCCAGCACCGACCACTCAACGTGACAAAGAAGATGAGCACAAAGTAAAGATAGCACACAACAAAGAAAATTATTCTTTATTCAATAATATAATGGATGTGACAAATAGCCTACAATGCTTGTATTTATAGAATACATAAGAAAATCCTACTTGAACTACAAAATAATTAGGACTCTAACTTGTATAAGAAACAATTAAATATGACTCAAATAAGAATCCAAATGAGCATCGACTCTTACTTATTATAGGCCTCAATAGCAGCGCAACTAGAAACCTCTTATATTAGACACTTCTAATATAACTAGAAGTATAATAACTATTAAGAATTATTTGTCATCAATACTACAAGCACGAATGAATATTGCCACAATAAGTAGACTAGAAAAGGCACAGTTTAAATTGTAATCCTTGCTACGAGTCATATGTCATAGATTAACCTAAAAGGCAGCCACAAATACCAATTTGAAATATTTCCACCTACAGCACCTTGATATGCTCCCAGATAAAGAAATAAGCAACTTCCTACGAAGACTTTGTATTCATAAAAACTCAAGGAAAATATAAATATGACTGGCTTCCTAACTGAGCTCCGAAATAGTATAACAAAAGGATTGTAAAACCCGCGATTCTAGTCAGGGTTTTATACTCGTGAACCGATTAGTTCAACCATCGGTTCGAGTCAAGTTAGTTTCAAACACTGTGTACTAAGCCGACTCCGGTATGCTAGTTTATCTTTTTATTTTTTTATTTTTATATATAGTGGATCGTAGAATTAGTTTTAGGTTATTTATCGCGTCAAGACGCGTTATGGGGCAATTTGGATGGGTTGTTAGTTATAAAGTATGTCATTATGATGTTGAGGTGTTTGTTTCATTTTATGAGAATTTTCTCGATTTTTTAGATTTTTTCAGGATTTATTACGACTTAGTTATTATTCTTGACTCGAGACGGAATCGGGTCAAGTTTTATTTACGAGTTTGCCACCAATCACCCTTACACCATTTCTCCCTGACACTTCTCTTCGCCATCAAAACCCTTGCCACGCCACCCCCTCTGCTTGTCGTCGCTGCTACCCCTGCCACAGCGTTGCCGTGATGCCCCGAGCACCCCCAGCCATCATCCAACCTCCACGACGCGAGGAAGCCGCACCCTTGGGCTATGCTTCCATTGCCAATTCTCGTCACCGGCGACCGTTGCCACCGCCGCGATCTAGTGGTTGCCTCGACACCTTCAACCCTCTAGCGTCATTCCCCGACCGGAGTGGAGCCTAGCGCTACCCACATTGGCCGGATCTCTTCATTCATCGCCGTCACCACCTCCACCGATTGTGTCGACGTCGTAGAGGCATCGAGCTCACCTAGCCGGTGCCAATGGTACCCAATATGACTTCTATCCCGCCAATAGACGTTGTCGGCTGACTGTCGTCGAAAAACCGCCAGAAACCTACCGAAAGATTGAATTCGCCAGATCTTCCACCGAGGTCATCCAGTTGAACACGATCGAACTTCAAATGCCAACGAGCGCCAAATTTGAGCTCCGAGATGCGCGACGAAACCCTAGCCGTCGCTGATTGGCGATGACAATAGGTATAATTACCTCAATGTAATTATTTAAAATTGATGATTGTTAGCACAACATGTTATGATTGATTAATTGATGTGATTAATTCCTAATTATGGATGAAGTGATAAGTTGCATGATGTGATCAATAGTGAATGAATGTTAAGTGATCTAATGAGGTAAATTAAATCTACGCATGCTAATCCAGTATGACGTAACTTAGAAAAACAAAATAAAAATTAGTATGAATAGAATGAGTTAAAATTATATTCCACATTTATAATTTATTTGACTGTTGATGGATGTTGTTTGTATTGTGAGTGTGTTGATCATGACGAGTTTGAAACATCATTCAGTTAGAGACGTTCAGCTTAGATTTGATGTGTAGGTATGGAGTAAGAGCTCACCGCCTAGGTGCATGAGGATACACTTGGAGCTTCTACCAGGTCCATTTTGGACTCGTCTCTATTTTACACTCTATTCTATTGTATGTTTGTTTTATTCCCTACATGACGGGTTAAGTGGCATTTTATCGGATCCCACTTAACTCGGTCCATTTAGCCGAACAGTTTTCCAAATTAATAACCCTCAAAGATGAGATCCCTAGAGGATGATTTCGAAAACAAGATCCACCATAAGTTGCCTTCGGGCATATTATATAAATCCCATCCCAGACCTAGATATATAACTTTATCGAATTTTCAATGAGACGAGAGATAGTGAAACCAACTTGCACGTACCATGAGCGGATGCACATGACAGTCAAAGCAGGCGCCGGATTAGTGAGCTGACTGTTCCATTCCTGAGGAATCCTGACAACTCCGTGTTTGAGTTCCTCATACCTAGAGAACGTGGAGGTTTATGGGTAACTGTTAAGTGCAATGCACGTCCGGACTTGCGGTTCAAAGGGTACTAAAGACAACTGCCTGAGAGTACTCGGCCTTCATGCTCAAGGCTAGGAGAATTATGGAGGAAAGGAGAGGGTTTAAGATAACATGTAGCCCCAATGGACCTGAGAAAAATGAAATGAGAAAATTGCTGAAAGAGGCATCTGCAAAGCAGACAGTTCGGGATGCTACCGTGTCTGCAGCCCAGTGGCTCTTCAGTAGGTTCCCTTGAGAGAGTTCACGAGAAGCATATGAATGGTTTTCTTTCATATGAGAGTTTGCTCTCAAAGCCAGTTTGCTATAGTTTACAGCAGATTAAATTTTGTGTGAATTAAGTTGTTTGATATATATATATATATATATTTGCATATGTTGATTTGACAGGGTGGCTACTAATTGCACTTTTAAAAGAAACTCTGTCCATTTTTTTAAAATTTTTTATTAATTTATCGCAATTGTTGTTGGTGTGTAAACTAGTTTGCATGTCATCATGTAGTATCATGTTAGGGTTTTGTGTATTCATCTATGTATGGCGAGTCGTATTTTTATCTTAAGACGCCAAAATTAGATCTGCACGAATTGGGTTCGGGTTAGCCAACCTAACTAGGGCTTGTGACATACAAGGTTCGGTTTACGAGTGT
This sequence comes from Piper betle, assembly GCA_033002965.1. Classification (NCBI taxonomy): domain Eukaryota; kingdom Viridiplantae; phylum Streptophyta; class Magnoliopsida; order Piperales; family Piperaceae; genus Piper; species Piper betle. The sequence continues at coordinate 15,270 of JAURVB010002978.1, read as the reverse complement.
GAATCGGATTTAGGGTGTTACAAAGATACTCTAGTTCTTCTTCTTCCACCTTATCCGAGAAGGAGGCAAGGGACATGACTTCTAATCTAGGATCTATCTGATTAAGTATATGATTAAGGACAGAGCTGAAAGCTTCAATTATTCAAGTATGCCCCCAGAGTTGAATAATTAGCAGTAGAAGACCCATAGCATAGCACAACAGGTACACATACCGTGAAGATATTTCTTCCTCAGCTGTATCTTCAGACATCTCAAACGTTTGCAATGGTATGGAAGCTTGATCTTCTTCTTCAACAGCATCTGCTGCAAAATTTATATCTATGTGAGGGCGTGTGAGCCTTATGACAGCGAACATAATATACAAGAAGAAATTCTGCCGTGAAGAAGGCACATACCAAAAGGCTGATTGATATGAAAGTTGACTAAATTACATATTTGCGGGTCATGATCAGATTTTGGTTCCTAAATATCAGTAAGTAAAAAGGCAAGGATACAAATTATGTTTGCCATTTGAACATTCTCTACAATCATAAAAATGGGTAATAGTCTTACTTGCATCCAGAAAAAAAACCTTCTACTATCATCTCTTGAACTTCAAAACATATACTCTCTCCAAAGACGACGATCAACGACAACCTTTCTGTGGGGATGGTGCTTTTTATAGGCTCGCATGAGTCGGAGTGCATGCTTATGCTTGTGTAATTTTGTTATGTGGGTCATTCTTTTAACTGTTGCATGATAAATGTTTCTTGGTTGCCAGGAATTCATTGCAAAAGCAATTGCAGGTGAAATCATGGACATGATGGCTATAGCAGATCCAGATTCAGTTCATGCTTTTAGGACATTTATTAAAAGGAGCTTGCTGTGCAATTGCGATCAGAGCTTCTTGCTACGGTTATTACCTAGTTCTTGACAATATTTTTACATTTAATCTGGTTGTTCCATGAACAGCTGAATTTGGCCATGTTCTTGTGGTGGTTGGTTATCTTAGGTTAAATATTTCTTTACGAGGGACACGCCTCTGCGCCCAGCACCCTCCACCCACACCCTCACACATGCCCACCCAACCACACATACACCCTACAAACTACAACCTCTCCACCGCTGCCCTGGATTTGCCACCATATGTCCATAACCATACTGTACTGTTGATGGGCGAAAGATACATCCAAACTATCATTTTATTGCTTGCTAACTTCAACTTTTTGTTCCTGACTTTTAATCGAATATCTCTGAGGAGATCATTGTTCTCATGATTGATCTGATTATATTTCGACCATGTAGGTTTCTGTTGCCAGCTTACTTTCGAGTGTTCTTACATGTTTATTAATATTTTCTCCTGCACTTGTGTGGAGATATTGAAATGGATGTTACATATATAGTATCTGGGAAATGATATGCTGGATTTATTGGCTAATATTGGCAATAATTGCTTGATTGAATATATATTAGGAAGTAGTCTCCTGTTTTTGTTTTGAGACATTGGTGTTAAAACCCCCATATTTTGTGGATGACGATCATGTTGAGTCCTTGGTGCTTTAATAAATCTATGTATAAAACACGAATCATGACTTGTGATGGGCATTATTCTGGCTGATAATCATTTTTAGTCATGGGATTGCATAATTCCATATGTCAAGTGTAAAACTGGTATTTTTTGGCATGTACTTACTAGGGTCTTTTCTTTTACATGTGATAAAAAATTCTGTATAGCATGCTTTTGGGTGTCCCTTGGAATTTTATTTTTATATTTTTACTTTTAAATGCTTATTTGTTTGTCCATTTATAAAACTCCACGTCACATTTTGCATTCTTTAGGTTAACAACAATCGTAGCTCTGAGTCTTATGTGTTCAATCATCAGAGCATGGTAACGCGTGCACTTAAGAATGTTGCTCTAGGTATGAGACTATGAGCTACTAGTTAGTACCCTTTGCTTAGACTCCAGCTATTGAAGGTTTACTCACAAATTCCTTGATTTGTCTCCATAGCTTACTTGGCCCTTTTTGAGGAACCAGAGATTATTCAGCTTGTGCGGGATGAGTACAAGGCTGCCACGAACATGACTGAACAGTTTGCTGCCCTGGCAGCCATTTCTCAGATTCCCGGTCAAGCCTGAGATGAAGTCCTATTTTTGTTTTTGGGGACCCTCTACTTTCATCAAATGATAAGGATGCTTGTGCTTTCCCATTTTTACTCAGGTTGTGAACAAGTGGTTTGTTCTTCAAGCCTATTCGGACATTCCTGGAAATGTTAACAAGGTCTGCGCTTCTTCTCTCCTCATCCTCCTCTGCCTCTTTCTCTTACAAAATATCTTCTTGCTTTGTAGGTGTACTCCCTCATACGAGGGTTTTGCGTCTCAACTGTTAATTTCCATGCAAAAGATGGATCTGGCTATAAGTTCATAGGTGACATAGTGCTTCGGCTGGATAAATTGAACCCTCAGGTACGTGAATGGGGAATGAAATCTTGTCTTTATTGTGAAGTTTATATAGTATGCATAACTTATATTGATTTTATGGTCTTAATCTTTGTTTGCTGCAGGTGGCCTCCCGCATGGTTTCTGCTTCGGAAACGCTATGATGAGACTCGACAAGCTCTTGCCAAGGTTGAATCCTCGACAAGCTCTTGCCAAGGTTGAATCTTGTTTTCTCTTATAATGTTTATCCCTAGTTTGAAATATGTGAAGTACTTTTTCAGCTATAAGCAAAACAGAGGTAGCTTCAAAATGGATGATGAAAGCAAAATTTACTTATGCTTATTGTTTGAAAATGTGCAAGTGGCCTTGTTAGTGTTACGATACCGGCATTTAATTTCCTTCGATCTCGCTCAATGTTTTTGATGGTTGCAGGCGGAGTTGGAAAAGATTGTTGCTGCTAATGGATTGTCCGAGAACGTGTAGGAGATTGCATCCAAGAGCTTGTCTGGCTAAATATTTATCGAAATTTTAATTAATTCTTCAGTGATGCGTCATCTGGGGTTAGCGGAGCGAGGATGCTGGTTTTGTATTTTTGATTGACATGTTCTAAAAACAAAAAGCCTTGTGAAGGGAAAGGCGAAGGTTAAACTGTGATTGTCAATTATATGTACTTTATAGATCAGTTTTGCCATATTTTACTGCGATAAAGGGTCTTGTGAAGGGTATATTTATCGAATGCCGTGCTTGATGGTCGATTGAAATGTAATTTGTTTGTTACTTGAAATAAGGGGCAGAAAATACCTTGGGTTTATGAGAGTTGTGATCTTTAGTTTTTACTCCGGAAGCTAAAATGTTCTGCTACTCTGGGAGTGCCAAGTTCTTTTTTATAGAACAATCTATTTAATTAAAAATTATAAAAATATTATTTGAAATTAATTTGGTAGTTTTATAAAAGAATTCTTAGCAGATTTAGGCTTACGAGTACTGATCAGCAGATCATACGATCTGGGTTCGGTGTATGGCAGATTTTAGGCCTAGTTGAAGTTGATCAAGTTAGGTGGCTGCTGGTGCAACGTCGGATTGCTGCTTCTTGAATTGCCTGGAAGCGTATCATCATGTTGACCCGTCTGCCTCACTTCTTTGATGTTCCAAATTCTTACATAGCAAAGCCAACTACTCTCGTCTGAGGCTTTCATTGTATGTGATTCTTTCATGCACACTTATTTATCTGTCTTTGCTTAGTGAAGGGTACGCGAATCTATCGCCCAAAGAAATTATTAAGGGTAAATATTATAAACAGCCAAGTTTTAATATTTTTTACCTTAAATAGCTACAATTTTAAATTTATGCCAGGTTTTAAATTTTTATTTTACATGTAGTCAATTCATATATTTTAATATGTTTTACTTATAATATTTATTTTTACTCTTTAATGTAACTTTAAATTTACTTAAGCATTTCTTTTTGCGTTTTATATAATGAATAACATTTTATTTTTTAAAATAATATTCTTAATACAAATATATTAGATAAAACAAACGTTTTAATTTTTAATAAAGTGTGGTAATTTCAAATTAAAATTTCGAACATCTAAAACTATATGTTTTTATTTTGGATGGCCTAAAATTTAAATTTCTTTTTAATTGTCCAAAATTCAATAATTTTTTTTGCTTTTTTAGCTCGTCAATAATTTAGTTTTATATTCTATTTAATATTTATCAATCAATTAATTATTTATATATATATAAAGTTAGTTAAAAATTATAAGTTTTTTCGATGATATATTTTGGTGTTAATAAAAATAAATCTTATAAGTGTTATTGTTATAATTTTTAAAAAATGAGAGAATTTGGTAATAATTGATAAGAAAATTTTAAGAATGACTATTTCTTATATAATTTTGTAAACTTAGACTATTTTTGAAAGAAAGCTTTAAAATGTAGCTATTTATGATATGCTAACTAATTAACTCTTAATATTTGACTCTATGGCCTTGAGAAGGCATATCCCTTGTAATTAATTACTGTAATAGCTTGTTATCTCTACCTTTTTAACAAATTATTATTGTGGTGTTTTTTTTAAAAAAAATTTACAGGGATCGCCGTGCCTATATAAGTCCGTCTTTCAAAAGTGGTTGCCGTTGTGCCATGGCTCGATTACTGCCGCGGCCGGTCATGATCTTCTTCCACCCAAATAAGAGTATCAACTAAGAGTGGGAGATTTTGAAGCCGTTATCAAAATGTGGTTTGTGGCTACCATCTTAGCTTCCAACCACAATCGTTGGTTGATCAGAATCTTTTTATCTGAATTTAGTATCCATTGTTATTTGTGTTATTGTCGATTGATTTTTCTGGGTACAATCATAAGTCTGTAAGCTGATGGTCAAAAGCGGGTGCAAAGGTGAATCGGCCAAGTACCCGCCACGGAGATTACGACCACTGCTGTCGTCTGCCGGCTCCTCGTATTTCTGTGTGTTGTTGTTTTCTTTATTACGGCCGACGTCGGCGCCATGAAAAAACGGGTGCATGTGCCGGATGATCTGGAGGACGTGGTGGACGAGGAGGAGGACGAGGCGTGGAGGGAGTGGGGGAAGAAGTCGATGGGTCCCAAGGAGTTCGACCCGCCGCCGGACTTTGATTGGATGGATCCCGATCAGATCCAGCGGGAGCTGTTGAAGCGCCAGTTCGGCCCTCTCTTCGGTTTCGTCAAGCTCAGCATCGACGTTCCGCGCCGCGAGGTGAATGAATTATTCTTTGCATTTGTGTTGATTTGCGTTTCATCGCTTTATGATTCAGTGCCTTCCAACCGAGTTTTGAATCAATCTTGCACTTATACTGATTTTGGAATGAGTAGAAGCAATCTCAATGTCACCATTTGTATGCTTTGTGTGCTTAGATTTCATTTCCTGAATTGTCACTATCTGCAATGATCTGAAATGAACACAAAATGGGCGTAGATGCAGTTGAATGAATGCTCTTATGGTGAAATACTTAAAATTTGGTGATAAAATTTATAGAGTGTTTAACTTTTACTTTTTATTTCGAGTGAGATTTCCAATGGTCAAATCGAGGCTCTATGATTCAAGAAAAGAAATGAGGAGATATATCCTCGTCTCTTTATTATATCTGAAATAATTTTGCTTGTTTGTTTACTTTCTAGATTGCCGTTCAGCAGAAATTATTCCCTTGGTGAGTTTGATTTGTCTTGAAAGCTTTATCGTGTTATACCATTCTCCACTCTCCTTCTGGAAGTTGGGCAAAGGTGTATTTGTTTTAATAGCTATTTTGTTTCGATTCTACTATTTTGTTCCCCTGTTCAACAGGGTGGGAGTAATCTTGATTTTCTAATTAGATAAGCTAAATTGTCTGTTTTTTCCCAGTATTATTGTGATCCGAGGTTTTTGGGAGTGGATTCATGCTGTATAAACAAAATTGGCAAATGATAGGAAAATAAGAGTGAGCAAGATAACTGGAACACACTCAAAACTGAGGTGGCTTTCCTACAAGTCCGATAGATCCATGGACACCAACAAGATCCAGTACTCGTAGTAGTTAAGAGTGCATGAGAGTCCGAGACTACCTGCAATAGCAATAGCATGAGTAAATTAAACAAGAAGCTTGGAAATGCCAAAAAACTTGAGCTAAAACTGTTTTTTGTTTTTCCTTGAAAAATCTGGCAACTTTCATTGGCTCTTTCTCTGTGTTTAAATGTTCATCGGTTTGTTTCCTATCCCTTATTTTTCGAGCCTAAGAGTGCAGTTCATTGCTTTTGTGCATACTGATATTTGTTTTTATCTTTTCTCGATTTAACTGTCTCCTAAATTTTGAAGAATTCAAAAGACTGGTTTTGGAACGAGTGGGAAATTTGTTTTTGTGCGCTTAGATTGTATTGATTTGAAGACGAAGGGGAATACCCGCAGTTGAATGTTCTTGTGGTGGAATACTTTTTGTGATGTAGTTGTTGGTAGTAAAATTCATAGTTTGTTTGATTTCATTTTAATTACAAGTGAAGTTTCAAATTGAGGCTCTACGATTTAGGAAAGAAAATTTATAGTGCCAATCGATGTTTTGTGTAAAGTTGGCGTCTTAATAACCTATTTGGCCATGTTAAAATGCTTTTTACAATAATCCGTCCGCAGGAAGATATACCAGAGATTGCAACAAGGCCACCTTTTTTATCCATCCTTCTTCCTTCTGGCCTGCATGCTACTCTTGGTTGTGAATGACCAATTTACATCAAAGAATGTATAGATGCACTTGTTCGGTTAATTTTCTAATATTTCCATGACAACAATAAAAATTGAGCAATGTACTTGTTTCAATTGATCTGGATCTTTCGTATATTATTTGGAGTCAAGGAAGAATTATAACCTTGTCACGTGCTGCTTTATCTTTCAGGAGAGCTCAAAGGACCTGACGGAAATTGAATTCACAAGATCTAACCTAAGAAGTGAAATGTCTTCTCAATCTGAACATATAATGGCCCATAATCAACAGAAGTAAAAAGAACAGTAATTTGCTCTTTTATTCCTTTTTATTAGTTGCCAAGATAGGTACTAATCTCTGGTAAGTGGTTGATTGCAAAGCTGAAGATATCTCGAGCCTGGAAATTCCGAACATTTGCTATGACCCAGTAACTCCGGCATCCAATGGCCAAAACAATAACGTAATATGTTCATTGCATTCACTTAGAGATGTAGACGTTGGCAACCGTCCGACCAATTTTTTGCCATCAAGCTTCACGGATTTCGTGAATGAATGTACATATGAAAATAATGCAGGTACTAAAACAAAGAGGAGCTTGTACATATTATTGTACTTAATTTTGCTGCAGTTAATTGTCCATTTGTGTACCATTCTTAACGTAAAATACTTTCTTAGAAACATATAAATGAAGGCAAGCATAACGTGTCTGCTGAAATTGCCTCTTGTTACTTGCTGAAGCATATGTTTACTATTCTCGTTCCTTACTCTCCTGTAAACGGGGCTTATGCTGCTGGTTGTAGATGATGTTGACTTAATCTGTGATTATCAAGTTTGTTAGAGTATTGTTATGAACTTAAGCATTTGGAACTGAAATATTTTGGCAAAATAGTTCAGCACACTTGAATTCAATACTTGGAACCCTGCTTTCTTCTAACATTTTTTATTTTTGGTGATTTTTCTGTTGCTTAGAAAAGGTTTAAAGAGAGTATTCATTTACTGTTAAAGCTTCTTGTATTCATCTGATTATCATCAAATGCCTATTGTGGCATGTATTGTATCAGTTGGTTGGGAAGTGCAGATATTTAAATCTAAGACCTCAAGTTTCCAGGTTTAAGAAAAAATCCGAAGAAGGAATTAGATAGCATTGAAAAGCAGAAACAGTTAATAGATGAAAGTGACCTTGTGTCCCAAATACAGGTATATCTTTACCCTTTACAAATGAGTTTCTGCTATTTTGGAAAAGATCAGCTTAAATATATATATTTGTTTATGTTATTGCAGAGATATGTTTCTTAATCCGCTTTTGCTGGTAAGCTTCTTTCTTTTCAATAATGTAAATAATTCACTGAACCTAAAATATTAATGAAGAAAAAAAATTTTATAAAGAAAAAAACTACACTTTTCAAGGTCAGTCAGAGCTCAGCAACACTTGACTGAAATTAGATGAGACTCGATTTCTTTGTTTCACTGGATTTGGTTTTTGTACATTGGCAGATATGGTGTTCAAGGTGGAGAGGGTTATTGACGACCTGGGAGTTGATTTGTGCCTCTTATCGGCATCAACTAATACGGAAGTAACCCAAAAGGATAACCTGATTATTTTTGCAAATAATAATACACAGAACACTATCAGAACAGGCAAAGGTTCACAACACAGCTAGTTTGACACTGTTTTGCTTGTTTTGATCTAGGAGTTGGCAACTCACCAGGGCATATCTTTCATAAATATTTTGGGATGGACAAGTCACATTTGATGTCAAAACTCGATGAATTAATAATGATCGGTTCTTGAACAGGTTAAAAATTTTCATCCACACTTCAAGCGGTCGCCAGTAAACCGAATTCTATGTGCAAAAGGTAAAATTGTATTCATCTTAACCATGATTTGTTTACGCATCGATCTTAATTTGATATTCCACAGCCTATAATTTTTCTGTAAAAGCTTCATTTCAGGAACTTGCCTTCTTCAAGATAGAACGCGTTACAGGCTCAAATCCAAAACTACGATCGCACCCCTGCACTCAAATGGTAACTGGTTTTTTCTATCTGAACATCCAAAAATTGTAGTTCAAAAAGAAAATCCTAATTGGTCACTTGCTTCAATTACAAAAATGAAATTCTTTCAAGCCAAGTTCATACAAAAGGCTAATACGGCAGGAGTCGAAACATTGTTTTAGGCGGCAGCAGGTTTCTGCTTTTTGGGCATTCTGTATCCTCCAACAACGCAAGCATGATCACGCTCAAATGGCTCCAAAGTCACCTGTTCGAAAGGCTTAAATTGGTCCGCCTGCAGCTTCTTTACTTCACTTGCAAAAACAGCTTCCGCGGGGGCAGTAGAATCAATGCAATTGGCCTAACGAAATAAATGTCAAAATTTACACTCTTGAAGGAAAGATAAAAACAATGAGAAAATTTGAAATCGAAATAGAAAAAATGAACAAAAAAACGCCAGCAGTAACAAAGATGCCAAGTCCCAATAAAATTATTCTAAACATAAACAAAGATGCCAAGCAGTTCGAGGACATAAGGATGCCATATTAGTAGCATGCAAAGACATAGACAAGAGCAGAAACAAAAGCAAAACGCCAGTTGCTTTTCAGGATATGTTGAACAGTGGAAGAGTCAAACGAAAAAGGAACCCTCAAAACAAATCTGCAAATGTTGGCAGTTTTAAAATGAACAAAAATACACAATATTCCACAGGACCCATGAATTGTAGTTGCATTACAAGGTCTGTGATCCATGGAAGGTTAAGCAATTCCAACTGACAGACGACTTATAAAGGATGCATGATAGTTACCTTTATGGAAATCACGAAATGACCTTCATTTTTTAAGAAATAGGAAGCATTCAGTGCCAATATTCTAGCCTGCAAAGTAAATTTCACCATCACTCTTTAAACTGAAATAAGAAAACTAAAACTACCATGACAATCTAGACATAAAAAATGAAAGATATAGCAGCAATTGCAATCAACCATAGAACTAGCGCTTATCCGGTAGACATTTTCAAAGACTATAATGCTAATTTATTGACTCACAATAACTAAATAAAATATAATATAGCATAATCTCAAAGGATATTTTTGCATCACAACAATTTTTAGCTAAAAAGGCAAACATTATTAAGCAGCATAAGCATAAAATGCAATCAACAAAGTGGATCTTAATTTTTTTTCAAAAAAGAGATACTTACATTAAATCAATAGAAGTCAAGCATTTAAAGCCAAACGGTCAAAGTCTAAATTATAATGCCAAATATCAACTTAATTTGAAGAAATTCTGCAGAAATAACGAAAACATTCTAGAACACAGAAAAACCAAATAAGAGATCACTTGCATCAGCAACTCGGCTTTGCATCATCCCAAAAGTCTTGAAGGGGAATCCGAGCATTTATCATCATATGCTTGTCATAGAATTTGATCAATAAAAAACATTTCATTCAAAAAACTCTAAACAGTTGACCATAAACAAGGGATCAATATACATCACAATGAAAAAAATAATCTACCAAGCAGCCCAAAACCTTAGGAAGGTGAAATACACACATAATAAGCTCACAAATAAGCTCACCATATAGAATACCGACAAAAAACTACTTCTGTTACGTATGTTGATCACATCCAGGCCCACAAAATCACATCCCAGAGGATCTTAGCGAGCAGACATGCTGACCCACAATCATTCTGTGTGCACATAACCATGCTTCCTTCATCAATTATAACTCCAGAGCATCGGCTTATTGTACACAAATAGGCGATAAAGAAAAATCTTACACGCACATATCTGATAAAGACAGCAGAGAAAAATCCTAAACCAGCAGCTGCAGCTCACTGGTAGTTTGAGAAAAGAGAGAAATGCCAAAATAGCACTACAAATGTACAACATCCAAAATCAATGTATACTTGCCCTCCACCCACATTTTTCTTTGAAATGTGCTGTCATTCTCTGTCAACGGCCAACTTCAGATCAGCTTTAGTTTCACACATGAAAAGATTAGACCTTAACAAATACCTGATCCGGTTGAGCAACGTCAGAAAAAATAACATCTACCATGCCAACAAGCATGCGATATTTAGCTGGATGCCTAGCATCCTCAATGATGGGGATGACATTTGTGCGCTTTTTTGCCATGTTGACCAAATCTCTACCGCTCCTATGGGAGAATTCAACCGCATAAACTACCCCATTCTGAAAAGCATTGGTTAAGATGTGTCAACCTGTGGAACTGAATACTAAAAAGCACGCATTGTTTCAAACAACTTACAGGTCCAACAATGTCAGACACATGCGAAACTGTAGTTCCAGAAGCAGCACCTAGGTATAGAACCTTTGAACCAGGAGCCTGATAAAGTGAAATATCACTAATTATTAACCTGATCTAAGGTTGAAAATAATAAAGAAAATATACACTGCTGTGACATTTCCTTGACAAATTCAAAAACAGCCAATGATAAAAAAACTAGCTTCAGTAGTCTGAGATTGACTTTTTATTTATAGAAAAATGCTTACCATCCATATATTATCGACACCACCAAGGATAGCTGCAGCCAATTTTGATCTAAAAGGATTCCAAACTCTGTACTCAACCTTAGTCCCATCCTCGTTCTGCAGAGTAGATTCAAACACCAAGTCATGGTTTATGGTCTACCGCAAGAAACTTTTCACAACATTTCCACATAACTTGCTATTTAACGAACTAACAAACATTCAGATTCATCCGTTAAGCAAATAATGACTCGCAAATGGTAAAGTAGACGTTCATTCAGACGAGCTTAGTCAACTCAAGCAACCAGCTATCATTCTCAATTATTCATGACCAATCAAACAGCACACAAACGAAAGTATTTTCTGTTGAAAGAGATAGATGACGTCGAGTAAGACACAACGGAAAGGGAAAACTGTACAAGGAAAACAAGAAACATCACCTGCACTGCAATCCTCTTTTCACCGTAAACAGACTCCCCACTAACCATGTTCTTCGTCACCAGAGCATCTTCCTTGCCTTTGGCCACAAACACCCCATCGTGACGGTGAGGCTCCACGATGACCTTACTCCCACCCCTCATCCCGCCTCCTCGCCCACCACCGCGGCCCCTGCCACCGCCGCCACCTCGGCCGCCGCGACCACCCCCACGGCCTCTCCCTCCATCCCCTCGCCCTCCACCTCCTCTGCCCCTGCCTCTCCCTCCACCCCCGTCGCTTCTCCCACGGAACCCACCTCCACCACGTCCTGGAAAACATTACACCGTCATAAAATCACCATTTAACAAGAAAGAAACCATCTTTGGGATAAATCTTGAGGAGATATAAACCAAAATCTACAATTTGATAGGAAACCACAAATCGCAAGTAGGAAAAGCAAGGAAAAACACCATACAACCGCCATTTATTAATAAAGAAACCATCTTTCGGATAAATCTCAACGAGTAAAAAAACAAAACCACCAAATCTATAGAAGGAAAAACACATGGCTAAGAACAAGCGAGAGCTCATAGGATGGGAAAGAGGAAGAGGAGAGTACCTCTCGGAGGCCTCATTGTGGTCGAAGAGCCAATGACCTTCGCCGCAATGGGTGAAGGGTTAAAGTGTTTATATAGGAAGGGGAAGCTTAGCTCGCTAGGGTTTTAGAACCTGCACCTCCTCTGAAACCCTAACTCAGTGGCAACATTAGTAAATTTGAACTTATGAAGGGGCTTTTTCCCGTAGTTAACGCCTGTGGAAAGACAGCGACGTAGACAAGGGCGTGATTAAATACCCTTTCCTACGACTTCAACAATTAATTAGGCCTTTGACAAATTTTACAGGTTGGAGGGAGGTTTTTTTCATGAAAATATTAAAATTAATATAGAACCTCTATACCTTTAAAATTTGATTGCATTAATAAGGGCTGCCGAATTTTGATTTAGATAATAAATAATTATAAAATATTAAATAGACCTTCGTAAAATAAGGGCGAGTATGAATTATATGGATATTAAATATTAGATCATGTTCGGTGTTGGCCATTCAAATCACAATGCAAACTATTAGATAAGGATGGGTACATTCCTTTTTACATTTTTCAACTTCTCTTAATGGAAGGATGGTGTTTTGTTTGAATATTTAATTATTTATTTTGCAAATTACATTTAAAACACTTCAATAATACTTTAGAATCATTTTTAAAAAATCTATAAGCTTGTAATGTCACATGTGACTATTTTATTTTGTATGTAATGTAGAATATATTGAGATATATTAATAAGTTATTTTTTCTTTAAAAAAATTATTAGAGAAGGTATAAATTAATACAAATTAAGGTAACTCTAAGCTCTTGTTCAAGTTGAGCTCCAAGATAAAAACGCACCTTCACAATTAAGCTGGTGGAAGACCTGGGCTGTACAATGTGAAGAAAGCCCAGTGGGCTGTGCAGATGGGCCTAGCTTGTAGCTCATCTACACATGGGCATATCTCCCCCACAAGAGATTAAGAAAGATGAAAATTGGGGAAGGGAAGCATTGAAATAAATTTTTAACGTGATGTTATCTAATTGAGATATCTAAACTATATATTGAAATAACTTTTTGATAAAAATTTATCAATGAGCAATTTAGAGACATAGAATTTGGGCTCGTTTGAGCATCGTTTGAAAATCCAGCTCTGAATATTATATGAGTATTTGAAAGTCCGAAATGTGCTTCACGCATGTTCTGGTGTGTTTCCGTTCTGCATACGGAGAAATTTAAAATTCGGTACTTTGTATGAATGGAGCTAACTCTGCAGAAGCGGTTCCATGTCTTTTCCTGTTTAGAGCAATATTTTAGTTCAAAGTGCACATCAGGTTCCCTATTTTTATTTGTCCTCGTTGAAAACTATATATAATGCACACATACTTCCACAGACAGCTCTTTCTCTTGAGTCCCATGTGTGCTCCCCATTCAAACGCAAATTTGAACCTTTTAAAACACTCAGCCGACACTATTCCAGATGTAAATATGATTAAGTAATGCTTTGAATATATATATATATATATACATATGATGTAGCAATGTTCCACAGTGAGAGAAAGCCCCATAATAATCTTTTCTAACGTGTACATGTCGAGTCTTTACAAGGCTTAAATGACAACCTGTGGCAATCGCGAGTACAGTCTCGCATCGTTTTCCAGGGAAAGATTATTAACAAGCTAGCTGTGTGGAATTAGCTATAATGAACCACTGAGCATATACAACACTGTTCATACATACTTAAAAAATTTCAAGTACTCCAACTAACTTTGCAGGTTTAGATCTCTTTAAACAATGTCATTATAGTAATTTCTCAGAAGAACCATCTTTGAATCTTCCCTGCAATGGTTACAATTTGCATAAATTTAGAAGGTCGGTTGACAGCTTCTCAAGTGATTGCAGGCATGGATTACAACAAAGAACTAGCTGATAAATGGCAAATCACTTTCTAATTAAAGGAGCTATGTGTTACACGCATCTATATTTTGCTCTTTTTTCGGTGGCCTACCTTATAGTTCAGTGTGGCAGGTTGAATTGGCAGTAATCACAAGACCACCCATGTCTGGTTGACTGTATCTACGTAGAACAAGACGGAGATGCAGTTTCTTGGGAGACAAGCGGAAGTCGAGTGATATGCATTTGTTTGGATCTAGGAAGGGGATCTAGCATGTAAATAGCAGCCATCTTTCCATAGCCGCAAGCCTTTTGAAACATGTAAGATAGATAAGGACATAATTCCTTGTCTCTCTTTTGGACACATCTCGCTTGGTCCTAAAGCTTTGGGACTTTCTGATCTCATAGTTCTCTACAGGTGTCACTACCATTATCGACCAACCGTGAGTACTGAAGACCAATATTTTGTTTCCACCATCAGAAGGAAAAAGCACGGTCAAAAAAATGGCATGCATTACCCATCAACACCTGTACGCTCTAAGCGGGAACATTACCGTTTTAAATCTCAACTCCCACTCAACCATAGTCATCATATCTCTTTGGAGTGAGTGTCCGTGTGACTAGCCAGGAGCTGTGACGGAAAGAGGGTAGAAAGGACTGACAAACGTGCAGAGATCCCCTGCCATGGTGTGCTGTCTACAATTTCATAGAATAAGATGAAAGGTTCCTTTTCCCACCACTGCCTTCTTCTCTCTCCTGCTCCATGCCACATGCCCGGTCTTCTCACTTGCTCACTGCCCAAATCTTTCAAACCATGACAACTAGATTCCCACACCCTCAGATTCAAAGTGATTGCTCTATCCCACCCCACTGCCCATTCCCAGCACTTTTGACGCTGATTTGATTGCAACCTTCCACCACCTTTTTCTTCTTCTTCTTGATCATCATCTTCTTCCGATGCATGGAAGAACGCCCTCTTCGACTCACATGTAATGGAACTTCGATTTGAGCTGAGGTTGCAGTTTTTATCTTCAACAAAGGTACTGCCTTTCTTTAGCTTTTGATGTTGAAACTTACTGCTCGGGGAAGTGGGTTGGTCAAATTGTTGAAATGAGTTGATTCATACGGGCTTTGTCGGTTTCTATACCGGTTGTCTTGTGTGCTCTTCTATGTTGGTTCGCAGACTTGTTTGGTGCGTTGCGTGGAGACCTGAGATCTGTTAAGAAATTTATAATCTTTCGATTGTTTTAATGCGAGTAGGATTT